>JAUJYV010002061.1:0-14040 GCA_033995625.1 Ophyiulus pilosus
TAAATGATTATTAGGCACCAAAATATGTGAAACGAGATGGGAATTTTCAGGCAGATTAAAACGTTTGAACAAGCCCAAGGTCGAACAAGGGTTTTGCAGGTATCTGGTCACATTTCCATGCAAAATGAGACAGCATGTATTGTCTCAATGAGACAATTTAGTGTGCTGTGACAAATTTTGGCATATTATAGCATATCACATTTGTATTCAAAATCGGCAAAACGACTTAGAATTTTTTTTCGCTATTCCCATTGTGTTGCATACGAACTCGCATCTATACCTATTCAATGCAGTCTTTGCAAGGAATCATTGGTAGGTAAGTGGTAGGTGTTGGCCTGGGAACAACAAGTGCTTGGGTTCGTTCCCTGCTAGGCGCCTTTTTTTAAGCCATAGGATGGTTCTGCCAATGGTTTAAACTGATCAATTGACCAATTGTCCAATTGTCCAAGTAATGTCGAAATAATAATAGGATCAGGATCATAGGATTCAATGATTCTCATCCAATTGGTTTTTCCACCAGGGCTATTGAATAGCTACGGCAAGAGGAATGACATTTAGTGCGCGCGTATTGCTTGCCAAGCCAATATGATGATATATACATACAGTGGTCAAAAAAAGTATTCCTACAGCAGCATTTTTGCAGTTTTGACAATTTGATATGTGCATTGAGAGAAACTGAAATATACATTTCAAAGTAATTGATAGAAATACACTTTACACAATTAATTACAAATAGTTGTCATTGTATAACCTTTTTAAAAAAACCGAGATAAAGCTAAAAAAATGTATTTATACACGAACATCTGTCAACAGTCGCTATACGTTAAATAATAATAAGTTTTTGGAATACCTGTAAATATTTGCAGGTTCAAAGGTCGTATAATGCAAAATTCAAGTAGTACATTAAAGAACGAGTTGTAATTACAAATTGATTGAAAATGGGTAGAAAAGCATGTAAGCTGTCGTCAGTGGCTAAAGGTGAAATTGTGGCATTATTTAAAAGTGGTTTAAGCTATAGAAACGTTGGAAAACAACTTAAACTGTCCCATGCTACAGTGCAGTATGTCATTACAAAATATAAGACTGGTGCTGTAGAAAATAACGAACGTCCTGGAAGACCAAAGCGTTTAACACAGAGAGAAGTTAGACGTGCTACAATTGGCAAGGGATAATCCTCGTATCAGTGGTTGAGAAAATCTCAGAAGACCTTGCATCCTGTACAGGTACCACAGTGACCCCACAGACCATTCGAAATTGTCTTCACAATGATGGGTATAAAGCAAGAACTCCTAGGAAAAAACTGTTAATAACTGTGATACAGTTTCATCCCCGTGTTCCCGCCATAAACTTCTGGGAGCGAGGTCATTCGACCTGAGGAAAATAAATCGAACTCTGACCTCTTCCTCGCGACCCAGGGTGTCGAAATTGCGCCATCCGCGGCAATTATGCATCGACCACAGCTATGCAAATTGGCGCGATGATGAAATCTTGCCGAAATGGGGAATAGGTTACATTCCATACATTTTGGCATGCCAATTGCTAGATATAAGGAGGGTGGAAACCAAGATTCAAGGAGAATGGAGATGGGCTCCAACGAAAGAAGATCACCACCTCAAGAAGAAGAAGTGAACTGGGTTTATGCTTTTTGTTCAAGTATACTGTTACTCAAAGTTGGGAGATTCATTTGTTCAAAATATTTATTTGAAGAATAAATATTCTTTATCATGCAACAGTGTCTTACAATAACTGAAAAAAACAGGAATCTGAGACTGGAGTTTGCAAAGACTCGTGTTAGTAAACTGCCTGAACTTTGGAAAAAGGTCTTGTTTACCGATGAGAGTAAATTCAACATTTTTGGCTCGAATGGTAAACAATTTGTGTGGCGCCAAAAACCACAGCATTATTGGCCAAAAATGTTTGTCCAACTGTGAAGTTTGGAGGAGGAAGTGTGATGGTTTGGGTGTGCATGAGCTCCGCTGGTGTTGGGGAATTGGTCATCTTGAAGGCATTTTAAATGCTGATGGGTAAATCAACATTTTGCATGGTAATTTGCAAAGGAATGTTGTAAAGCTTTGGAATGCAGAAAATCTCCTGTTGCAGCAAGACAACGCCCTAAGCACAAAGCTCGCAAAACCATTGAATGGCTTCTTTATTATGCACCACGTTTATTTCCAACTCCTCCACAATCACCGGCCATCAATCCCATAGAGAACGTATGGGCAGTTTTGGAGAAAAAAAATTGGAAAAAAAGGTGTCGTTCAAAACAGGAACTCATTGATATCTTCAAGTCTTCTTGTGAAGACATTCGTCCTGCAATTACTATGAATCTTGTGGAATCTATACCTAGAAGGTTGCAAGCAATAATTCATGCAAAAGGCCTTCACACAAATTATTAATCTTCATTTTATCATTGATCTTCATCCACATGTATGAATACATTTTTGTCATGCTTTATTGCGTTTTTATTTTTATAAAAGGTTTTATAATGACAAATATTTGTAATTAATTGTGTAAAGTGTATTTATATCAATTACTTTGAAATGTATATTTCAGTTTCTCTCAATTCACATTACAATTGTCAAAACTGCAAAAATGCTGGTGTATAAATACTTTTTTGACCACTATATATATGTTATACAATACTATGTGCTATACAATATATATACATATACATATATATGTACAGAGAAATTGGTAAAATAATTCTGTTCTACATACTATTATATAGTATTACATACCCAATTATCTAGAAATTTTGTTATCTTTAAAATTTTAACAAATTCGTGGGTACAATAATCATTAATAACATTGACAAATATTAAAAAATACTTAATTCCTGAAACTGCAGAAAAAATATTAACTTAAATATGTTGAATGAATGGGTAATTGTGTATAAGTTTATCTGACCTTGTTCAAATACATACTTTACTGTCCAAAAGGTGCTGCCAATGGGGTGTATATAAATATGTGATGCCATCCATGGCGCCATCTTGAATGCATGCATAAGTTAAAAGAGCTATCGTAAGGGCAAATAGTAATGCTGCTAATATTGGAATTACCTGAAAATAAATATATATATATAGATTATACTTGTTAGCCATTCAAAATAGGATAGTTTTACCAAAACAAATATATTTTAGTTACCATTTCAAATATTCTCATGTCGTATATGCAGATAGTGATAACAAGCATTGAAGCTATCAAAATAGCTAGTATTATGCGGTAATCTATTGATGAAATGCTGTCCAAATCCGTCAAGTTCAAAATATTGTTTCTTTGTTTGAAAAACATAAAAATCGGTCATTCATTGGCTTCACAGTAATTATGTTTAGGTAAACCTATATACCACACCAAAATTGAGAAATGAATAGGTTATGTAGGTACATTTTAATATGTCTGCCCATACGTCATTTACATGATTCTAGGGCAGCTTTGCCATGGACATTGCTGCCTAGTCCCAATGCTGCCTAGGATCCCAGAATGCATAGCGGCACCTAGGGAAAGTGCTTTTTCATTTTTGTCATAACTGGATTTAAATAGTTTCATTAGCAAAAGGTTGTTTTTTAAAAGTCACAAATTACAATTTACTACTTAAAAAGTTATTGCCTTTTGCTAATGAAACTATTTAAATCAAGTTATGACCAAAATGAAAAAGCGCTTTCTCTAGGTGCCGTTATGCATTCTGGGATCCTAGGCAGCGATGTCCAGGGCAAAGCTGCCTGGTCACTCATTTACATATGATAGGTGCCCATACAAAAATAATGTGCAGAAAATGAGTAGAAAAATATCCTGTTGGATATTCAAATGTAGTTTATTAACTTAAGAAACTTGCAGAAAAAAAACAATAACTGTAAATCATCATGAAAATAGAACTGAGAAAGGGGACAGGCACGACTGTCCACGAGCTGAGCAAGTTGTGAAGTGAAAAACAAACTAAGGGAAAAAAGAACAGCTTATATTTGGAATGTTGTTTTTCCACTCATCCCGAATGAGCAAATGGGCTTGAAAGTAGTAGGAAACAAAACGAAAGAAAAATATGGTTTGTCCTTCAGAACACCAGCGGGGGGGCTCTATTCCAACAACCCGTTTCGCACCAGAATGGTGTTCTTTGATGACTTAGGATAAATCAATCCCATTTGGATTGAAAACTTCTCGTGAGTCACTCTTGGTAATGGTTTGATTAGGACGTCTGCAAGCATCTCGGTCGTCTGCAGATATCGCACATCAATTATCTTCTTCTTGCATAAATCCCGCAAAAAATGGTGGCAGATATCAATATGTCACGTTCTTGCCGTAGAGCGATCCGTCTTGATCATCTTTATACAGCCTTGGTTATCTTCAAATACCATGGTTGCATCGGTTGGTGGCTGATTGAAATCGTCTAAAAGTTGACGTAGCCATAGCACCTTTTGTGCTGCGGCTAAAACTGCGAGATACTCCGCTTCGGTGGAGGATAGTGTAACAGTATATTGCTTTCTACTACTCCACACAATTGTGGCGGCTCCATAGCAGAGTAGATAGCCACTCGTCGACTTGCGATCAATCCGGTCGCCACCCCAGTCTGCATCCACATAGCACCGTAACACTTGATCCATGGCAGCTGGCAGCTGCAGATTTTTGCTTCATGTGGCAGACAGGTAGCGCATTACTCCCTTTGTTGCCTCCCAGTCAGCCAGGGTGGGTGCCTCAACTTTCCTGGCCAAGAGGTTCACGGCCGCTGCAACATCAGGTCGCGTCACGGTGGCCAAGTAAAGCAGCGAACCAAAAGCTTGGCGGTACTGCTTATTATTTGGTAATAGATGGCTTGCATTGTCGTCTGAAGTGATGTATCCGGTTGGTAGAGGCGGCTTGGCCGGCTTCGCATCATTGAGGCCATGATACGCTATTAATTTGACAATTTTCGCTTCCTGCGACAGGAAAATGTCTCCTTCCTTTGATCGCTGTATCTTGATGCCGAGATAGTGGGCCACGTCTCCCAGATCTTGTACCTTGAAGTGCTTGGTTAGCTGGCGGGTTGCCTCGGCTGTGATTGTAGGTGTATTGCCTGCCACCAACAAGTCATCGACGTACATTAGAGCGTACGTGTCTTCCTCCACCCCGTTTCGAAAAAACAAGCATGCATCTGCTCCACTCTGCTTGAATCCCAGGTGGGTGAGTGCCTTTGTTGCAGTGTCGTTCCAAACCATCGCCGACTGCTTGAGGCCGTGCAGAGCCTTACGGAGATGGCAAACCTTGTGGTCCTGGCCAGCAACGTCAAATCCGGGTGGCTGTGCCATGTAGATTTCGTCGGTCAGGATGCCATTGAGATAAGCACTCCGAATGTCTAATTGCCTCACATGCAATTTCTTCATAGTTGCGATGGCGAGGAGAAGATGCACGGTGTCATGGGTTACGACAGGTGCATACGTGGCATCGTAGTCATCTCCGTACTTTTGCTAGAATTCTCTCGCTACCAGCCTGGCCTTGCGTGACTGAATGCACCCATCTGCATCAGTCTTGGTGTGCAACACCCAGCGACAGGACACGATAGAGTGCCCTGGAGGTAGGTCCACTAAATCCCAAACCTTTTTTTCCTTGAGAAGCGCCATATCTTGGTTGGCAGCATGTTGCCATCGCGCTTTCTCTACAGCTGGCAACCTCTGGACTTCACCCCAGCTGTTTGGCGCAATTGGCATTGTGGTAGTGACTGTTCTGGCAATGTGTCGATCCGGCGGTTTACCGGCAGTCGAAAGCGTTGATTGGCGTGGCTCTACAGTAGGCACAGGTGGTCACATCAGGACTCGACTACGTAGCTCGGGCGACCGCGTGGACGTGACGGTTCTGCAACGGTTGGTAAGGGTAGAGACGGTAAGGCAGATGATGGCAATGGAGCATAATCATCATTTGAATCCTCAGACTCACTTTTATCTTCAGTGATGTCGGCACAATCACTGTCATTGTCGTCTTCAATTTCATTGTCGTCATTGTCGTCTTCAATTTCATAGTCGTTACTCCTTGAATCCATGTCGTTGTCATCCGGCATGATTTGGGGTTCAGGCTCGTATGGCGAAGGGATTTGCTGTGAAGTTGGAATCGGTTCCTCGTTGTCGCTATTCTCGATGAGGGCAGGGTACCACTTTCCTTTGGGCTCCGGCTCTCCCTGAACAACAGGAAGAGGCTTGTTGTTGCTGGATGGCTCATCTTCAACAATGCGTGCGGTATGCGCATGCCACAGCCATCTAGTAGCAGGGTCAAGCACTTTAAATTCCTTGATACCATTGCTGAAACCGGCAAATACTCCATGCTTGGTACGGTCGTCTAGCTTGCGACATAGAGCTGCTGGCACATGTGCCAACACATAAGCTCCGAAAACTCTAATTTGGCTGACATCAGGCTTCTTGTTCAGGTACAGTTCATACGGGACTGTGTCAGTTGCTGCAGTCGGCAGACGTCCTGTAGGTATGTCGCGTACAATACAGTATCGGCCCAGTAGCGTTTTGAAATCCCGGCATCGATCAACATACAACGGGCCATCTCCAGCAACATTCCTTTCTTATGTTTGGCAACTCCATTCTGTTGCGGAGCGTGGCGGACGGTAAGTTTCTGTTGAATCCTGAGTTGACGAAGGTGGTCTCTCACGCTGTGTCCAATGTATTCTCTGCCATTGTCCGATCGAAAAACCTTTACATGACATTGAAACTGTGTGTGAACTTCAGCAATGAAGTCCTTGATCGACTGCGGAACTTGTGCTCTGCTCTTTAGTAGCACAACTTTAGTGAAACGTGAGTAGTCATCAACGATGGTGAGGATGTAACGACTGCCTCCGACCGATGTTACGGGCATTGGTCTGCAAACGTCGGTATGGATCAGATCCAATGGCTTCGATGACTTGGATTTGCTTGTGGGCCAGGTCTTGGATTTCATCTTGCCCCGTGCACAGCAATCGCAGCCTGGCCAAAGTCCATCGGCAACGTCCAGCTCGAGTCCATTGACTAGCTGGTGAAGAGCCATTTTTCTAATGGCTTTCGGGTTGTGGTGACCGAAACGACAATGCCAAAGGTCAAGAGATCCTATCACCTTGAAAAGTGGCGGTCATACCGGCTGCAACAGCTTTTGATAGAGAGTACAGGTTTTCTGCAATTGACGGCACATATAGTGTATTTTCGATTCTTGGTCATTCTCTGGCAAGTGGTGTTTCGGGCACATATATAAGGGCCTGCAAAACACCACTTGCGAGAGGGAGAAAGGACAATACTGTATGAGCAACTGCTCTTAAAATAGTCCTTTGGGTTTTAAAGCATCTTTGCCTTTAAATAAAGATACACGAAACAAAATATACTTGACGATTGGAAAACTTCTTTATTTCACAACTTTCTACCAACTTTCAGGGAAGCGCCCAATTGAAGCATTTTAATTACTGTTCCTTGGCCCTCTATCGTGGCTTTAGCAGAATTGGCATCTCTCGCGACTTGACGTTGTGGCTGAAAATCGTCACCAAATAGAGTTCTGTCGTTAACCATCTGACTGGTTGCTCCTGAGTCGACGCAAAAAAACATGTGACATTGTGCACCTGGTGAATCCAGCTCGTCTCGATTCTTCACTAAAGATGGTGTGGCTAGCCTTCTCCGCAAACTCCATCTGCTTCTTTGTCTCTGGAGCAATGGCAGCAGGTTTAGTTGAAGGAAGGCAGGCTTGTCCTTTGGTTGTCGGCAATTAGCCGACAAGTGACCACGACGTCCACAGTTGAAGCAGGTACGCGTCTCCGACTTCACACGCGGCTTGTGTTTTTCATTCTTCTTTGTGGTCCGATTTGAAGCCACAACGGCAGCTTTCTCGCTTGTGTCGTACAACGACATCGATGGAGAAGGCTTGTGCACGAATGCACTTTCGAAGTGGAGGATCAACCGCTCAGCAATGTAATCTGGAGTTAGTCTATCTTCGTTGAGTGCTGACAACCCGTCGATAAACGACTTTTAGGTATCTGGCATGCCATTAATTAGCACTTTGGCATGAAATTGCTGGTCGAAGGTAACACCGGTTGACTCGATGGATCAGACTGTTTCTTTAACCCTGTCAATAAATGTGTAGATGGGTCCCGATGTCCAGCGAGCGGCGCACAATTGGGTGTACATGGCATATCTAGTCCACTTCCTTCGGGCACCGTACTTCTCTTCCAGCAGACTCCACATCTCATGAGCACTTGTGGAGTTTTCTATTAGTAGCTTTTGGCCATCTTCTATCCAACCACCGATTATTCCAATCGCACGGTTGTTCCCCTTGCGCCAGTCGCGATCCGGTGAGGCAGGTATAGGCTCGTCGATAACTTCCCAGCAGCCACGTTCAAGGAGGTGAAATCGCATGTCTCGTGCCCAATTCAGATAATTGGATGGTCCCAGACGAGGAAAGGTAATTCGTGATGAATATTGGCTTTCCGCCATGTCCATGTAGTTGAATCCAGATGTTGGGGTCGAAATGGCTGATTCTTCCTTCACGAGTGTTTTTTTTCGAGTCTCCAGTTCGGATGCCTTTCTTTGAATCTCCTCAGAGCAATGAGGATTGCTGGCGCAGGTTCCACAGCAATAGAACAGTTCAGTTGAGAAAATTAATTCTTCATCCTTTTGTTCTATAAACTTGAGCTGCCCTACTTTGCAAAATTTACCTCAGGCTAATTCAAGTTGTCAGATGGAAGTTGAAAAGTGTCCATGGCATCAGCAATTTATTTTTCGATTTCTTTACTCACTGCACAGAGGAAGTTTGGTGGACCCATAACCTTTGTTGGATATTCAAATGTAGTTTATTAACTGAAAATCAACTTGCAGAAAAAAAACAATAACTAAATCATCATGAAAATAGAACTGAGAAAGGGGACAGTCACGACTGTCCACGAGCTGAGCAAGTTGTGAAGTGAAAAAGAAACAAAGGGAAAAAAGAACAGCTTATTTTTGGAATGTTGTTTTTCCACTCAATTAGGCAAATATGCAAATTTGCCTAATTACGACAATTAACTTGCTCATCCCTAATGGGCAAATGGGCGGGAAAGAATTGGGAAACAAAACGAAAGAAAAATATAATGTGTCCTTCAGAACACCAGCAGGGGTGCTCTATTCCAACATATCCCACCCACGGAGGTGTCGAGCTTAATCATGCTCTGCCGAGTATATCACCTTAGCAGAGGCGTAAGGGAGTACTAGAAGATGTTTAGATCTTCTAAGTTCGAGCACACCACTCTTCGACTTTCTTAAGGTCGAGGGTGAGGCTGGTAGATTCAACACAAGGGTAATTAGCACCCCGGAGAGAGTGGACATATAAGGTCACTAATTAAAATGCTTTATTTGGGCGCTTCCCTGAAAGTTGGTAATAAGTTGTGAAATAAAGAAGTTTTCCAATCGTCAAGTATATTTCGTTTCATGTATCTTTATTTAAAGGCAAAGATGCTTTAAAACCCAAAGGACTATTTTAAGAGCAGTTGCTCATACAGTATTGTCCTTTCTCTCTCTCGCAAGTGGTGTTTTGCAGGCCCTTATATATGTGCCCGAAACACCACGTGCCAGAGAATGACCAATGGTGTAGATGGAAGAAAAGGGGTTAAATACTTAATTGGAGTCACGTATGTGACTCCAATTAGTGGTATTTTCCATGCACGCGGACTGAAATTTAGGTATTACTATTTCCGTCAATAGATGTCGAGCTCATGAATTAGCTGTGAGTGTTGCTTAGGCCGAACTTAGGCCCACCACGGGAACCAAACTTGTGTTGTTCTAGTCTTAAAAGGCACATGGTGGTTTTGGTATGTTTTATAAAACATGGCTTCGAATACCAGGTATGAGGAACATTATAAAATGGTGGGAAAAGCTGCGACGATAAATAATTAAATTACAATATTTACAAGTAAACATGAGGCCAGTAACCAGTTAAATTTAGAACATGCAGGAGCTTAAATGTAATTCGGATTGTTGATGCGTTCGATCATGCCATCCAGGAAATCCATCTGGTAGTTCGTAATAATTAACGTCAGTTTTCTAGGGTTGTTCCAAGACGTCTGCTCGGTGGGATCTGGTAAGCACCGTCCCAGTGGGTGACACAGGAATTGTAATTTCCATGTTGACGGCAGTAATGGCAGCACTCCTTGCCTTTCGCCGGCCTTGAAAATTCCGTCAGACATTGCCAAACGTCGAAGTCTATTTCCCTCCTTGGGATGGATGTAGGTGGACATAATTTTCTTCTTTTTAAGCCACTTGATTTTTGCATTGTATTTTAGCATCGAGTTGAAGAGGAGGCTCCATCGCTATATATTGCCTTAATATGAAGGGATTGCCGTCATATTTCGAGAAGTGTGTCCAGTATTTGCCAGTCCTGTTTGTGAACTCTCTTGATGGTCAATGGGCGGCGATCTTCTTGTCTGCTGACGACATCTTAGCAGGATCTTGAGAAGATTTTGCTGCTGGCTTCTTAGGTGTTACAGTGGTCTTCTTCTTTGAGACTGGAGGCGCTCGTTGAACAACAGACTTACGAGTGGGAGAAGATTGCACTTTCTTCGGTATTCGGTAGGCCGAAGATGGGACGTCATCTGGATGTGGGGATGGTCCAGACACTGGAAATGGAATCCTTTTTCGCTTCTGGTGCGTGGATTCAGGAGAATCTTCTGTTAGATTCTCACTAGAAACTTCTGTTTCTTGTGAGGGAAGGTTGATGTCAGGCTGGGCGATGTCTGAAGCTTCGGTAGCCAGAGCGCTGACCATTACAGGTACCACTTCCTGAATATTGACGTGCGCAGTTTTCAGAGTTCGGCTACGATCCGAAAGCCTCCATGATCGTTTGACAGAAGTTCTTATGGCGGACTTTAGTTAAGTCCGTCGAATTGACTCGACCTTTCGTGGAGTGGGTCTGGGAGACAGCCACAGGAGAAGGCGTTGAAGTTGCATTGGTGGGAGTCCAAGGACTAGCCACTAACTTCACATATTAGGACATGGTTTGCGGCTTGCTGATCCTCACTGGTGATTTCTATCACCACACGCTGTTCACTACAAAACAAGCTTGATTCGAATGTCTGTTCAGGTCACAGAACAGAAGATCTAAAAAGTTCAAAATGATCCACAATTTGGTGGATGACTTCGGTTGACTCGAGATCAATAACCTGAAGTTTCTTATGTTCCTGCAGGAGAGCGTCAAATTCTCGTTGGAAATTGTTAAAGTTTTGATGGCGGGCCTGATTTGCAGCTACGTATGCTTCCATCAGTTTGTTATAGGCGACAATTGAAACGGGCTGATGATCACTGGCTGCATATTGCACCAGGGCAGTGAATGCTGCATCATAATCAGAGTCCAATCCTCTGGTAATTCGCACTATGTTGGTGAAGGTCGATGGCAGGTCCTGGATCCGGTGATTTTGCACCTACATTATATCCACATTATAATGTCCGCCCGCGGAACATTGACACGCAGCGTCAAGAATAGCCCCAGTTCGAGCTTCTCCAGATAGTTCGTGGATGTCTGGTGGCTGAAGAAGGCAAGTGTTAGATCGAAGTGTTAGAACTTCGTCTAATTCAGCCTCAGTTACAGGAATGTCCTGAGTATCGATGATATCATGACTACAAGATAGTAGTAGGTCTAAGTTCAATGAAAGTTCGTCAGACATGATGCTAGACGAAAAAATACTGGACCTTTGTCAAACCTTACAGACTTCGTCGTTCGAATCGTAAGCAAACTTCCTCAATGTACATTCGAGTGATATTTTCTGCCTTGGAATTATGGGTGAGAAAAAGTTCGACCCATCCGATAGTGATATCACATGTGGAGAAAATGTATTTACTCCCATTGACAGTAATTGGGTAAGGACCCATAGGATCGACAGAAACAGTGTCGAATCTTGGAGGTATATGTATGCACATAACAAATTGAATGCATTAATTGCATTGTGGCATGAAAATGGAATCATACAAACATCAAGAGCTGGGTGAAATGCATTTCATTTATGAGCTTGCTGATGGCAATGCTAGATTGGCACAACGATTGTATGCAGAATGCTATCCAGACAGTTTCCAGACCACGGTACATTTCAGCATGTGCACCATCAACTTTGTGAAAGTGGGACATTACGAATCAGCAGGCAAAACACAGGCAGGGGTGGACATGTGAGAACACCTGATACTGAGGAAGGTGTCATTGATGCAATAAAGAAGAATCCAGGCACAAGGATGAGAGCTGTTGTGCACCAGGTTGGTGTGAGCTCAACCACGGTGTGGAACATTGTGCATAACCACCGTCTTTACCCCTATGATTTGCAATTGGTACAGGCACTGAATGCTGCAGATTACCCATTACTTGTGCAATTTGCACAGTCGTTTCTGCAACAAATTGCAGTTCAGCCAGACTTTCCATTAGAAGAGCTCTTCACTGATGAAGCTACATTTACAAGAGATGGGGCCTCTAATGTGCACAACCATTTATGGAGCCAAGAGAACTTGCATGGAGTGAAGCCACATGCACACCAACAATGCTTTTCAGTGAATGTCTGGCCAGGCATTGTTGGAGACATTGTCATTGGATCATATATGCTTCCTCAGCGGCTTACTGGCCGAATATACCACATCTTTTTGGAGGAACAGTTACCACAACATTTGGATGCTACCCCTTTGGCAATTCGTAATGACATGTGGTTCCAACGTGATGGGGCCCCTGTCCATTTAAGCAGGGATGTTCGCTATTAACTTGATGCTACCTTGGATCCCGATGGATTGGCAGAGTTGAGCCTGTTGCTTGGCCCTATAGGTCATCAGATTTGTCATGCCTGGATTTCTTCCTATGGGAACACCTAAATGTTGTGGTTGGGCAGGGTTTGACCCCGGACCAAAATAATGCCCACAGCATAAACATATTGAAATGAATGAAAACTTACCGTTTATATTTCGATAAACAAATAAATGGGGAACTTGGTGAAAAAATTGGTGGTGGTCTCATGGTGGTAGTGTCACATCAAGTGAACAAAACAAAGATGGCGGCCGGGACGAAAACCCCTGGCGGGTCCATCCCAAAAGGGAACACAAAGAGGAGGAAGGGAGCCAACTGACCCTGGTCAGTTAGCCTAGACGACACAAGGGGGCCACTGAGTCGTCCAATGGACCGAACACGCGGATGGGCCCTGGTCGCAAGCTGGGCAAAAATTTGGCCCCTAACCCCCTGGATTTGTAACACTAAAGGCCTTAGTGTATGAAACACCTGTCGACTCAGAAGAAGATCTTGTGGCCAGAATTGCGGTTGCTGTTGGCAATGTCAATGACATGGCAGGTATCTTTGATGAGTGCGTCAATCAATGCTTCGACGATTTGAGGCGTGTATTACATGTCATGGTGCAACAGTTGAGCATTTACCGTAAAACATTGGAAGTAACCACTTAATTCTTGTACCAGTTTTGCCAACATTAGAGTATTCCGTGTAACTCTTTAGGAGTCACCTTTGGACCATAGGTTCTTTGGTGAAAAATGTTCACTCTAACACCAGTTTGAGTTTGCACCATGAGTTCAAAAACACCCTGCAAATGGTGCTTCAGTCTATTTACTGCTTTTTCACAGTATTTAGAAAAGTTGTAAAGCATATCCTTCTTACACAACTTGTGTAGAGGAGCACCAATTACTGAAAGATTCCGGATGAATTTCCTGAACCACCTGCAGGATGCAAGAAACGAATTGAATTGTTTCAAGTTGGCAAGGTAACTCACGTTTGCTATGGCGGTTACCTTGTACGGATTAGGACAGATGCCTTTAGAACATAGGATGTGTCCCAAGAAAGGAAGTTTGATCGTGAACAAATTACATTTTTGTTACTATTTCGGGGGTTTGAGGCCAAATTTGCTAGCTAGCAAGCAGGGCCCCATCCGCGTCGTCATGCCTACAAAGAGCAACTCAATGGTTACAGTACTTTTTGATTTGCCCTTCACCTGCACTATACCTTCCCCCTTGGTGTAATTTTTCCCGGGTGGACCAGTCCGGGTCAAATTCATCCTGGTTTGCCATCTTGTTTTTGTCATTCACTTGTTCATGGACCACCATACTGACCACTTGCTTT
>JAUJYV010002062.1:0-14037 GCA_033995625.1 Ophyiulus pilosus
TGGGCGTGTTGCGCATGCGCAAATCGCGTGACGCTGAACTTTCAACGTCAGTCGTCTCATTGTGTATTAGGCATTAAGTTTATAGACGTTGGCATTCGAAAACTATCTAATTAACCAATCAAGACCTTGGACACTTTTTTAAGTACTTTATTGGCGGGAAATATCAGATTAGAAGCGAGATTATCTTCCAATGGAGGGCTCCAAAATGAGCCATTGAGGACCGGGATGGCAGTATATTAGAGTTTGAGCCAACCAACACCATAACGTTAACCTTAACGTTAATGGCGGGAATAGAGGAGCCACGGACTTAACTATACAATGAATTAATTGAACGTTCATTGGGTAGTTAAGTCCGTGGCTCCTCTATTCCCGCCGTTAACGTTGAGGTTAACGTTAAGGCGTTGGCTGGCTCAAACTCTCTAGTAATAGAGAGATTAGAGAGATTAAGCCAGACAAGTGACAACGCTATAATGTTAACGTTAGAGGCGGGATGGGAGGAGCCACGGACTGAACTACCCAATGAACTATAACTGAACGTCATGAGTGCGCATGCGTGGTTCTTCTCTTCCCACCTCTAACGTTAAGGTTAGCTTTAGGGCGTTGGCTGACTCAATTTCTACTGTACAAACATTTTCAGACATGTTTTAACGTGTTTTCTTTACTTTTAGGGAATTTGGTCAATAGAGAGTTTGAGCCAGCCAACGCCTTAACGTTAACCTTAACGTTAACGGCGGGAAGTGAGGAGCTACGGACTTAACTATCCAATGAATTAACTGAACGTCATGCGCATTCATGACGTTCATTTAGTTCATTGGGTAATTAAGTCCTTGGTTCCTCCCTTCCCACCGTTAACCTTAACGTTCGAGGCGGGAAGGGAAGAACCACGCATGTGCACTTATGACGTTCAGTTAGTTCATTGGGTAATTCAGTCCGTGGCTCTTCCCTTCACGCCTCTAACGTTAAGGCTTTGGCTGGCTCAATCTCTCTATTTTGAAGAAATTGGACAAGCATTTTCAGACATGTTTGAACGTGTTTTCTCTACTTTTTAAAAACAATTGGATAATTTGGAGAAATTGGACAAGCGTTTTCATACATGTCTCAAAGTGATTCCATACTTTTAAAACAATTGGAAAATTGGAAAAATGTTGAGAGTTTACCGCTTGAAATTTCGAACGAGATCACATGACCGACAACGTCATCCCCCAGCGCTTTACAAAGTCGCTCTCGCAGCGCTTAGTATATCATGTGATGAAGATCATGGTGACTAAAAAGGGCAAAGGTCAAATAGATAACTGGCAAATGGCTATAGAAGTAGTGAAAGTTGGTGTAGTTTATTAACAAGTTTCCTGAGAAAATAAGATGGAAAACGAAAATGGATCTGACGCTAATGAGGGGCTAAAACCAGGAAAGAAAGGTAGACTAACAGCAACAAATTATTACTTATTATTACTTATCTTGGTTACTTATAGTAGCTAGGTGACGACAGTACAGTTCATTCCTATAACACGCTGAGAAAGTAGGCCTTTGGCGGAAGCGTTATAATTTGATAATCCAGTATTGACATCCGCTCTTGATATCGTGATGCGTGTGTGAATCGCGCCCTTCACGTTGTCAGAAAACGAATTTGCAATTACTAAAAATAAAATTACCTTAATTAAAAATTCTGTGGTTTAACAAATTAGAGGAAAGCGCTAACATTGTAGGCTAATTTTTTTATGCTGATGTTTCGAAAACTAAATAAATATTAAAAACATGAGCATTACGGAAATATTGGTGTTAATTAAATTATATAATTACCATATTTCATCAATTATAACACGTATATTAATTTCACTACCAACAGCAGAAAAAAAGCTTTGATTTAAGAAAAAAAAAATACGTTTCTTAGAATATATTTTAAAATTTTTCTTTTCAATTTACTAAAAATAACAATAGGGAAATGTAAATTTTTTTTTGTAAAATATACGGAACTGGGATATATACTTGCACAATTAAATTAAATAGAAGTTTTAAAACCTTGTTTTTAAGAAACTTTGCTTTTAAAAAAACAAAAATAATTTGCTAATCCGACCTCAACATTTTGAAACTTCGTATAACGAAATAATGTTTTTCCTACTTATTTGAAAGCATGATCTCACACAAAATAAATAAGATAAGACTATGAATTTACAGATTAGGGAAACGTAATGGATCATCAAGTGTTGCTGGGGGTCGTTATCTAAAATGATGCCAATTTTCCATTTTTGCAAACCTAATTAATGTCAATCAATTTTTTTTTTCAAAAACCTGTCGCAGATGACACTGGCATCCTGGAGCTCTATAAGGCCGAAGAAGAAAAGGTAACATTTTTAGGAAGTCGGATCCCTAATTTTATAAATACATATTTCATACTTATCAAATTTGAATTTTCGCAGATAACTTTCCGATAATCACTACAGTAAACAAATATGCCTGTGCAACAAAAGATGGAAATTTTGCAAAAGATTTTTTCAATAGAACTGTTTTATCGGAATAATATCTTATTTAGTCGATATGTATTGCTACATTTGAGTACCCACGAATACCATTGTATATTTGTATGTTTAGATGCATTGCTAAATTGCATGTTTGGATACAATGAATGTTCAGAATGTTTAGAAAGTTAAAAAATGGTAATAATTTTTATGATTGCATTACTGTAATGGTTATTTTATAATTATTTTATTTGCAACATTTTCGTTTGCAAAATTTCATTACTCGATATGAACAATGACGAATTTGTAAATTAAATTGACCTTAAATTGGATTTTTTCGAACACTGACTTTTCAAATTTGGATTTTCTGACTGTGATTTTTGAAAGAGGACGTCATTTGGCTTCGAAAACACCAAAACTAGCAAAAAACAATGATTTTTGCGTTTTTTTAATATTGAGATTTAAAACTTGGATTACTTACCGTATATTATGAAACATAACATTTGACGTTCAAAACACCAAACAACTTGATTGGTTAGTTGAACTTTAGAGGCCCAAAGACAACTTAGGTTTTTTTCGAACACGTAATCTTTCATAATCTGCAATACAAAGACGAATTAAAATTATTGTTGCAAAATGTCAGTTTCGAAAATGTCATATGACGATTTAAAAGTAATCAATAAGTTTTACTGATTTTAACATTTCTAAGCAATTACTTCGAAAATGGCTATTTTGAAATTACCACGCTAAATTAAGGTTCGTATGTCGATAGTAGATTACGAATAAATTTGTATTTGGATATGCTAGAAATTTTAAAAATGGTGCACTTATTGTACATTTTTTTAGTTTTTTGTTTGGGAAATCAAAAAGAAATCACTTCCACAACTTTTTGTATTTTGGAATGCGCTCACTGATCGATATACTAACTTATCAAATGCATTGATCAATAAATCGGTTCATAAGTATCCGTAATTTTCAAAATTTTTAAGAAAAAGTTGTTAAAAAAGTCGAGTCATTTGATACTCGGTAATTTCTCGGATACTGAATTTAATTGTATTGTAAAGTTTACAATTGAATATTGAACTTGAAAATTGTTTTTTGGACGTTTCTATGCATTTTTCATCGACGCCATGCACAAATTAACTGTAGTAGGTGTAGTTTCAACTTACTTTGGATCAAATCTCTTATATATTCCTTGGCAACGCGACTTTTAACCTTAATCTTCTAATTATTACTCATCTCGTTTAGGTCAAAGCCCTGAGCCACGCCTTGCAGGGACGAGACGAGCAACTGGCCAGAGTACAACAAGGTGAGTGCTCGCCACTAATCTCCAGAATTCAGTTTATGATCCTGGTTCCTAATCCCGTACCGTTACACTTCTTTCGGATTAGCCTCTGAGAACGCATTGGAGGCGTACGACGATCTCCAGTGCAGGTACGAGGCCAGCAATCAAGTCGTCAACACGGCCGTACTTCAAGCGTCGCAAGTAAGAATGCTTGATACTAGCTGCTAGTTGGGATCCAATGTTTGACAGAAACTCTGATTACGTTTCGAGAATTTTTTAGAAACAGAAACATGCAGAGAATGTCTCGCCCAACGATGACATGCCGAAGAATGTACGTCTGGTGCTGTCCTGGTGAATCCCTCGTGAACCTGCAATATTATGTGCCGCACAACATCCCTCGAACATCTGTTGACCAGTTTCTGTAAAAGTCACACTCCCTGTAGAGTTTCTGAAAACATGTTTCATGGATTATGAATTATGAGGGAACATAATGGCATTGGAGGCGTCCAGCGGTCCTGGTGAATCCTTCGTGAACCTGCAATATTATGTGCCGCACAAGATCCCTCGAACATCTGTTGACCAGTTTCTGTAAAAGTCGCACTCCCTGTATGTAGAGTTTCTGAAAACATGTTTCACGGATTATGAATTATGAGGGATCATCATGGCAAACACCGTAGTAATCCTACAAAATAGATTCTTCAAGAAATCATCCTATAATGTAAGAACGACTTCAGCTTTCCATTCCTTTGTGAAAAAGTCCAGAATCCTTACTTCGATTTTGGTAAAACAATTCTTCAGTGCTTGGCAAGATTCTGGAAGATTCTGATTCTTACGCTTGAGGAATAGCTTCTCCGTCAGCAAGATCCACTGCAAACATAAGGCTAATTGAGGATTTGCATTATCCATAAACCTTTCCTTGAACCGTTTTTGCAAAAATTAAAGGATCCTGCAAGGGATTCTCAAGAATCTACAATATTTTTTGAAGTATATTTAACTGGCAAGCTTATGTAGGACCAATTCCAAGGAAGAAACTGTTGATACATCATCATTAAGTTGATAACTCATCACGGCTCTTCAAGCCCTTTAGGAAATTTGTACCATTCCACAAGATCAATTACCATTTGGAAAATCTACTTGGGCTCTGCAATTTTTAGTAAATTATGAGGCTGTCCTATCTGCATTTCTAACAGGAAGGAAGTAAAGGGTTGTAATTAATGGAACTGAATCAAGCTGGGCAGACGTAACCTCTGGCGTACCCCAGGGTAGCGTCCTCGGGCCCTTCTTAAACGACCTTCCAAAGTCGCTATCTAGTAATTCAAAACTTTTTGCGGTTTTGGATTTGGGAGCCCAAAGAGTTCGGTCGAACATCAGATCCCAGTGAAGCAGAAACGATGTCACATGACATTAGAAAAACAATATCATCCTGTTTTTTCGTTCGCTATAATAGCTGTACCATGAAAATAAAAAGCTGAAGCGACAAAGCGCCAAGCTAATGATGAAATTCCAAGAATTCTGTTCAGACGACATCGTACTACAGCTGGATGATATTTCCTGCGAATCTCCGAGTTTAGAAGCCGAAGACACAAACGGATATGTAACTGGCAAGTTTCTGTTTCGAGCTGTTTGCAATGAAATTTGCAAAATTTCCAGAAAATTCTGAAATACTGCACATATTTTTGTTTTCCAGATTTAAAAGGAAGACTAGTGAAAGAACACAATCTGAAAGAAGAACTTAGGAATGTCTGTGAACAGGTGTGGTCACAAAATATAATATACAAGTGTGTGTGTTTTTTATAAATACGAGGGAGATGGAGAATGTTTTGCATAAGTTTGATTTCTTCAACTAGAAACTAGAAACTAGAAAATAGGACAATTTCTTGGTAATTAAACATGGCTGCCCCAAAAATGAAATTCTTAATTTCCCTGACTATCCTGACGACTTAAAATATAAAAATATGAATCATATTTCTGAATTTTCAAGTAAACAAATGTTACCAAATTGTTTTTAGCTGAATGAAGAGCGTCTTCAACATTCTAAGACTAAGGAAAAGTTAGCCCATCAGACTGAGCTGCTTGAAAGGTTACAGAACGGTAATGCTTTGAACATTTTTGCAACATATCCAGGAATTTCCCAAAATTATTCCGGTTTTTTTACGTATTTTCCAGCCTCCGTAATAGCAGTTGAGGAATATGATCAAATGAGAGATGAACTGGTGGAGAAGCGTACCATTGCAGAAAAAGCCGTTAATGAAATAAGAGAAGTATGGCATTTCAGATAATTCAGATTTTTCTCCCGGTTCTGACTTTTTTACAAAAATGTCCTTGGTATAGGTCCAAAAAGAGCACAATGCTCTGGTTCGTACCAGCGCCATCTTGATGGGTAATATTCCAGCAGATCACAAATTGTTTGAGGCTCTGATGGAAGTTGAAAAGTTAACTCTTACTCTCGAGACTCTCGAGATTGAACGACAAAAAATGGTAAAATAGAAATTTGACTTTTTGATCATAAAAAATTGAAATGAGGGGAAAAAAGTGCTTAAGTAATTTGACTGCAACAGATCTTATTTGCAACAACAACAAAAATAATTTCAAAGTAGAAAATAAACCTAGAAATTATGCGATACAACGCTCAAATTCAGTCTGCAATGTCTTTCTTATATCGAAATCTGCTATCAGGGGCATCAATACTTATTTGTGTAATTCATTTTGTGAATCCAAAACCTAACAGGCTGAGAGTGAGAAAGAACTCAGAATAACTACTGAAAAACTGCAGACGAGGTTGGATTGCGTCATCGGGGAATGCGGAAAATTGGAAGAAAAGGAAAAACGCAAGTCCGACAAGATAAATCAGCTAGAAAACCAAAGTAAGTTTTTTTCCCGAGTCTTCACCGGTGGATATCTCTGAATCTGCAAACTATCCTGGCAAATTTCAGTTGCCGACTTGCAGAAAAGAATACAAATGAAGTCAAAACCACCCCCGCCACCTCCTCCACCACCACCACCGGAACCAGAATTCTGGAATCCATTTGGGTAGTAGAGGATGCAAAATAATATCCAGTTCAAAAATGAAGAAATGGAAATTGATTCAAAACTTATTGGCAATTTTTCTGTTTTCCAGAGCCCTTATGTCTGTCATTGGACTGTCGAGAAAAACCAAGAAGCCCATCGGGGCTGTGCCAAATGGTAGGCATGCTTATGATCGGTCAAATAATAAAGGTCTATAAAGATACTTGAAAAGCAAATGTCTGCATTGGCATTTTGCAAAAAAAGAAAAAAAAACGGGACCACAAAAATGTGACTTTTTAAAATTGAAACTATGGCTTTTGTGGGGCAAACGTTATTACGCGTGCGATTTTACATAATCCTTTGGTCTGTAACAAATGTTTGCCATTCATTTGCAGAAGACAAGGCGAAGAAGGCAATGGACGACATAATAGAGAAGATAGAAAAGGGAACATTTCGGCTTAAGCCAACTCCGGCTGGCTACTCGGTGAGACTACTGCACAAGCTGCACCGATCATCTACGTGTCCCAAGAATTTTACCCTATATCATTTTGCAAATGTACCAAACTTATTTTTAGGCCGGTGATAGCTTGGACAGTTCAAAAAGTGCTCCTCAAGGCATCCAAGAAATGCGAAGTGTCCTGGTAAGTACAATTCAATTCAACTTAGTACCCTAAGTCTGCTCTTAAGCTTAAAATTCGTTTAAAATTTTCGTTTCAGTCAACGCTAAGGAAGGGGAAATCAATGAGGGAACCTAGCCACATCACTGAAATGCCAAAGCGTGATTTCGGGTACAGCCTTCGGCTGAAGCCAAGGCAGATCACTGGCAGGGTTCAGCCAGAACAGGAGCAGCCACCTGAGCTGGAGGGCGTGCTGCTCCGGCGCCGGTTGGTAGTCGATGCCACGAATGGTTCCAACGGCCAAGATCCTCAAAATGAGGGAATGGAAGCAATGAACACTGGTGGAAGAGATGGGCAGAAAGCGCAAGAAGGACCGGAAAATGCCAATGGTCAAAAAATCTCGAGAGATATGGCAGAATCACTGTCCTCTGCAACAGGTCCCTGATGTAAAGATATATAGGGTGTCCACAAAATCTCATCAATTTAAACTATTTAATGCAAATACAACTTGTATTGTGCATTTTTTTTACACAAAAAACCACTAAGGGCATGAAGGCAAGATTACTGACGTCATTACCAACAATGATGAAGCCATATTTAATGGTAATAACCGTCTTGATGTGACTCATTTTTGAATCACGAGCTTCTTTGCTTCTTTATCATTCACACAAACTGCACGCTTCAATAATATTTATAATAAAATTTGTTTTTGTGGACATGCTGTATTCATGCACAATATTTGTATCAAATACAAATACTGTTTGTACAATATTCGTTTCTTGCAAGAGGTTTATTTGGAAACAAACACGTTTTGTTTCATCACTATTTGGGAAAATATCAATACTGTGGAATGTAGCTTGTAATCAAGTGGGATATATTATAATTGTAATACATGTACATAGGCTAGTCAAATGAAAGTGAGCCGAGGTGATTATTTAGGAAAGTATTAACTTTTATGTCAAAAATAGTCACTGTCAGCTTTGAGGTTTTTGTCGCATCGACTAACGAGCATGGTGGCTTCACACTTGTAGAAATTTTATTGCCACTTTTTTATCAAAAGAAGAAAAAATATGGTAAATGGTCATAACTGTTCAACTTTAAAACATGTTATTTTTAAAAATAGTTATGTTCTCGATGAAATAATAAAGAAATCCAAGTCGATCACTTGTTACGTCAAAGTTTGTTTTCCTATTGGATTTGGATTTTTGAAAAGGCATACCAAAAGTATGCGTTTTGCAAAGTAATCAATTTTTGAGAAATTAAAATGAATGGTTCTAAAATAAATTACTGAAACAGTGTCCAGCAAGAAATTCAAACATATTCAAGGATATGAAGGCTCATTCTTTACCCTTTCAAGGACCCCTCGCACGAGTGATTACCACAATATTTGTGAAACGAGTCAGACATTTTTAAATAGGAAAGAATTTAAAATAAGTTTTCCAAACCTAAAAAAAATCTATATAAACTATAGAATTTTTCCGATTGACAGAAATTACCTGATGCAGACCGAAAATTCCAGCATAAACAGGTGTTTTTACACGAATCTCAGGTATAATTTCTGACAAATTCAAGCACATTGCTATAATTTTAAGACTGCTTTTAATCACTTTTGGGCAGGTTTTAAATTAAATAAGATGGATAGTCTTATTATTATTTGTTTTTATTTTTTTGTAAACTAGTTTTTTTTTCAATGAAAAGGTGGTTTTATTAAATAAAAAACTAAGTCTTTGAAACCTTGAAAATGTCGTTTCCTGTTGATTTTTTATAAATACACGTTATCTTTAAATGTCTAATCCGATTCACCTTCAAACAAGTAAGGTTTCATTTCTTAATTTACACTATTCCCATCCCAATTGGTGAAATAAAAGTTCGTATTTAGGGTCTAATTTAAAACCAATTTAATTACAAAGAGAAACATTCAAATCTAAAAACGAAATTTCCAACCTTAACGAATCACGAAGCCAAAATTCTCCTTCTAGGTGAGCGATTTCCACCGATTTGCTGCACAAACCAATCAGAGTAAAGGCACAATGCAACGTGTTCAGTCAGCAGTGCGTTGGATACATCCATCTCTGAAAAGTAACAATTATAATGGAGATAACACTGCAAAAACAGCCCTAAAGTATCAAATTTTGCAATAGAAAAAAAACATCGCTTACCAATTTTAAGATTTTGATGTCGTTCGATTGTCCGGGAAGCCAAACGGGTCTAATTTTGCATCGAGCAGGGCGATAGACGAATCACGCAATTTTCCGAGGAAGCGCTGAAGTTCTTGCTTGTTGAACACCTTTTTCGAAATGAAAATCATTAATCGGTGATATCACAAAAGCTCCAATTATTCCAAAATCACATCAGCCTCGTTAAAAAACAAAATTGGGCAAGACAAACAAAAAGAACCTTATAAAGCTTGTGTTGTTCCGAGGAAATCACGTTTGCCAACTGGAAGCACTCTCGATATTGGCCAGTGGCATGAAGTATGGAGTGGATGAAGAACGCTGTCTGTGGCAAACAAAGTTCTCGCAATCTCTGCATCTGCAACTGCCGCTGCTCGTCCAAAGGGTCCTCCTCTTGCTGGTCAACCAACCATCCCCCGTCGATGAACAAAAGGACATTGTACATTTTTCCAATGGTAGTCTAAACAAAATTTAAGAAATAAATAGTAAATATTTTAGAAAAATTACACTCAAAACTGCAAATTTCAACTTAATCGGAAAAAATAGGAATCCGTTCTGGGAATCGAGATTCCAAGATTACCTTTGTCTGGAGATCGAGCGTATGGCGCCACCGGTCCAGGTCTGCCTCGTACTGTTTCTGCTTGTGCTCGAAAGCAACCCGCTCAGAAAATGTGGCATGGGGCCGCAACTCCGGGCACTCTGGCTTGTAGTGGTGCAGATGCTCAAACCAGTCGTTGAATGCATCGTGCGCTTGCTAAAAGTGACCAAAAGCAATGCTGGATAAGCTTAAATGCTGGAAAGGCTTAAATGTTTAACAAGGTGATAATTGTGATAATTGCTTACTAGATAACTTTGGATGCATAGGTACTCGCGAGTGATGTTATTGTCAGCGGCAGAAATCTCCAAATTACCAGTCTGAAAAAGCAACAAGCAATGCTAAAATTCTCAAACAGCAATTTAAACACGGTGAAAAAAAACAAAAGAAAAACGATCTAATTTATTTAACCCCTGACCTTGCCTCTCCACTTCCTTAGCACAAGATCAATGGAATCTGGAGGAATTTTTGTGAAAACTGCTTGTGCAGCTCCCAACTTGCCACATGCTAAAACGTTATTAAAAAACGAATTAACAACATTAAATGCGACTAAAGAAATTGAAATTGAAAATTAACTGTAAATTGGCTTATGCAATAATTATAATAAATGACAATAAAATAATGATATAGCAGCTAATTGGTGCAATTTAAAAAAAATAAAAAAAAATCGAATGGCATTGTAATTTGAAATCCAATAAATTTACTTGAAAACATTCGAGCATATTTCAAGGTTTCTCCTTAAAATTTTCAAGCACATATCTAATTACCAACTTTTGTCAAGAGCCTGGTAATTTTTCTAGAGAATTTGAAGGTTATGGATTGTTCGTGGTGGAATATTCACCTCTCGCATCTATTTTTTGGGTTTACGACATTTCAAAATGTATTTTTAGGACAACAGAATTAAGAGACATTTACACGACTTCTCTTTACCAAATACCGCACACGTTTGCAAACATTTTTTGCAAATGTAGTTCGAAAAATTCGATTTGCCTAAATTCAATTCAATTAAATTAGGAAAATGCATAATACAGAAAGTACTTACCCAAAAATACTCTCATCAGTGCATTGGCTTGTCGCATGGCCTCTGCCCTCTGTGATGGGTTGAAGATCAACCAATCAATGGCGTCAATTTTCTCCTTGTCTTCATCAGTGGTAGGAGCCTGGAGATCGTAGGCAGCTTGCTCCGGGAGCGAAGAATCTGGTTTGCTCCGTATGTTTTCCACGACAGTTTTGGTGATGGTTGGCACATCCAAGCCGGCCTTCTCCGCCAGTTGTAGGCAAACCTGCTGTTCTTCCACCTTGCTGATTCCTGAAGAAATGGTAACGCAAATTAGTGCCAATGCACGGCCAAAGGTCACAGATAAGACATCGACTTGATTCCAACCTTCCAAAAAGCTAGCATACGCTGCCACCTGATGGCTCTGTGGAAGCGCTGATGTATAAGCTGCTACCAAATTTATTTTTTGCTCCTTCACAAGAAACTACAGAAAAACAAAAAAAACGTATGTGTCAACATTTGATATTTAGGGTGTTAAAATGTTCGATTGATATTCTGTACATTATTCAAAAAAACAGAAATGAAATTCCCTAGCATTACCTACCAAATGAAAGACGACTAATTTTCACACACAAAATGATTTCATATTATACTCGTACTGATGAATATGCAATTTGTCCCCCTCAATAATAGTGGCGGCTCGTAGCCAAAATTAGTGGGGGTGCTACCATTCACACCATGGTCAGCACTGCGGGAGCAACAGTGCTCTCTCTTCCTCAGAGCCTTATGTGCAGTTTCCTATGTGTGCATGTGGACAACAGGGGAACACCACGCCGCTGGAACTGTAAAGCGCACAGTTCCATACAAACTTTTTGTATCTTTTTCATAACCTAGGGGATGGCTACCGATATTAAGCTTAATAATTATATATTGTACATGTATAAAGAAAGAATTAAAGAAAAAAGGACTCATTATATTAAATTGTATCGATAATATCGAGTGGAAATAGGGGTGCTGCAGTTCCACAGTGCCTATACACGAGCCGCCACTGCTCAATAGGTCATTCTGTGAGGTGCTGAACCCATAATGGAGATTGCATATCACTTACATGAACATATTTTTCTAAAATAGAGATGCAAAGCTCCTCCTTGGCACTCCGCCCATAACTCCTTAAGAAGAGCACCAGGTGTGCTACAAATCGAATCAGATGAGGCATGTTGCTTGCGTGGGTCTGGGCTAGCTCGTGCATTTCTTCTATCAAACCTAGAAATATTGATGTGTTTTGTAACACGACGACTTCTTTATTTTACGAATTTTACCACATCCCCCAAGTGCAGCGCCGTTGCCTACCTTCAATGTCATCGAGGATGATGTATTTCTGAATGACGGGAAATGGTAGCCTGCTTTCCTTCTGGATGGAGCCCACTGTCGAGGCTCCCAGCTCCTGGAAAATGGCTTCTTGTGTTAAGCTAAAGAATGGTGAGAAATCGGCAAATGAATTACTGATACAAATCATAAAAGCATTCTATAAATATTGCATATAAAATACTTTTTGAATGCCTAAAACGTTTCAATTTTGAAACAACAAAATAAAAAAATTAAAAAAAGATTCCAGTCTTTCAAAGAAAATCAGACATTCCTCAAAAAAAAGTTCACTTTTGAACAGCAAAAAACATTTCCAAGAAAAATATGATTCTCGCATTCGGTGTATTTAATTAGAAAACGCGTTGCATTTCAAGAAAATAAAAATATGACAAGTTTAAAGTCAGGACTTACGACTGCTCGTGCTCCATTGGCAAATCCGTAGATCCGTGGGCTAAGATAAACTTGCTCTGGAGCTCCGCTTCCACCTTAGCTTCAATCATGACCCGAAAGTACGCCCACAAGTAATCCTCCCAGGAATTGCACACCGGTAACATGGCCTTAAGATGACCGCTGAGAGTGGCATAAATGGCAAGCTCGTAGGGGTTAAACGTCTCCTAAACGAACCGAGAACACGGGTGAAAATATTTTCATCAGACCATTCAGAACAATTTCTCGGACATCTATAACAAGGAAAGGAACCCACCTGCTCTGACATTTCCCAACATGCTGCTTTCCAGATGTGTCGGTTCTTATTGCCCTCCACAGGATTGGGCCTGTCGCCATTTTTTAGGCCAGCATAATTGGGGTCGTGATGTAGTTTCCATCCCTCCAGAGTTGCTGCTCTCCAATACTGACCGCAATGTTCACAGAGCCGCTCAGCCTAAGAAACCACAGATTGATTCAGACGAAAAGGGACGCGAGGACGCATCGGAAAAACTAAAATTGTGGTATTACCTTATCAATTTGTCCAGTGCGGATATAGTGAAATAGATATTTGAGGAACAGTGCTTCATCATCCTAAAGAAAAAAACAAAAAATTGTTTAAACACAAGAGAGAAAACCAATGGAAGCACTACTTCACTAACAATACACTCACCTTGTCTAAATCTGTAAGGGGTTTCCCCTGTCGTATCGGTGCATCCGGATCTAGTTCATCCACCAGCGGGCGGCCAGATTCCAGTCGACCACCACGACTGCGCTGTCTCAAAGTGTTCAAAGTGTCTTCCCTGAAAAACAATTACGAGAAATTCAGCTTGGCGTTCCAAATTGGGGAAATAAGTCCAAGCAAACTCACCAGGCAATGCATTTATCTGTAAAATACTCGAAGCGGTCTTGAGAAAAATCCTCGAGCTCCTGTTGGGCAATTGCTTCCAACCAATTGACAACCAACTAGGAAATAAGAAAAATAATTGAAATATACAGGAATGTAAAATAAACCTATAAGAACATTCAATTCAATTCAACTCAGTACCCTACAGTCAGCAAATAAATGCCATATGGTAGGGGGGGGGGGGGGGAGCCGTACCCAATTTTTAGGAGAATGTT
>JAUJYV010002063.1:0-14033 GCA_033995625.1 Ophyiulus pilosus
AGAAAAAGCCGCGAGAGAGCAGCTCGTATAAGAGACTAAAAATAACCTTAAAAATGAAGAAAAGATGAAGATGAATCCCGCTCCTTAACAATTTATAGGTATTTTTCTTTAAATAAATGTTACGCGTAACGTTTTTTTGAGTATTTTTTGAAAATTTCAATTTTTGAGTATTTTTTTCGACATGGAACGCATTATCGTACTTTACATCAATTTCTACGGTACAAATTGTTTCGCTTAACGAGTGTTTCGCATAACGAGCGAGACTCCGGAACCATTATGCTCGTTATGCGAGGTTCCACTGTATAAAAAACTGATGAATGGACATCTCTCGAAGAGCCCCGTAATAAGTTTTCGAGGGACCGGAGCTTTCGAACTTCTTATTAAACACACTCATTAAACGTGAAAGTTGAAATTATTCGTCCTTTTTTCAGATTCACGGACATGAGCTCAGACTACCCAAACTTTTGAAAAACTTCTTAAGTGGGTTCTACCGTAATTAATTTAAAAAACATGCGATAAATCTTTAAAAATCTAAATAATAAATAAGTTATTTTATTATGCATACAATGTTGATGCAGTGTTTGATACACTAGCTGCCATCGCAAATTGGCTGGACATCTTTTAGTATCAACTAGCCGAGAGGTTTCAGAGCTGCGCAACACGCCAGATATCAACCGTACGAAATTTCGCAAATGTCGGATTCGTTCTCGCAATGTAAAAAAGCAAAGCCCGACATAACAGGCGATGGAGAAACGCATTAGCAAAAACGTTAAAGGATGTACCGACGAGCCAGAAATGGCAATCTTTTTTAGTTCAAAATTGGGTTACTTAAAACAGAGTGAAAAACCACGATTGTTAGTTACTGGACGAGTCTTTGATCCGTGACTACGCAAGCGCAGCTTCGCCACGCGTCAACATTCAAATGATAAATTTCCGATGCCCCGATTTTGTTTGCCTACTCAATGGGTGCAAAATTATAACGATCGTGCGGGAATTTAAAAAAATGTACAATGACGACATAAATACACGACACTGTTTCACTAAAACATGATACAGTGAAATACGTCGAACACTAAGATCCGTCCGACTTATTCGGCATGTCCTGCATGATTATGTTTTCGGCCGCTTGCGGGACGACGGGTTTGTTGGGGCACTGGTGCCTCACCATGTACACCCGATGAATGAACTGCTTAAAGCACAGCTGACACTTGTAGGGTTTTATTCCCGTGTGGGTGGTCATGTGGAGTTTGAGGACGTTGGACTGGCGAAAGGAGCGCCCGCACACCTGGCACAGGTAGGGCTTCTTGTCCTCGTGGATCAGCAAGTGGGTTCTGAGGGTCTTGCGCGACAGAAACGGCTTGCCGCAGTATTCGCACAGGTGACGTGACTGCCCCAGGTGGAAGTTCACGTGGTCGTTCAGCTTGGCCTTGCGGGTGAACGACTTGTCGCACAGGTGGCAGGGGAAAACCCTCTTGATGCCGTCGTGGATCGTCTCCTTGTGTTTCTCCAGGCTGGATTTAACTTTGAACTCCGCGCTGCACAGGTCGCACTTGAAGCGCTTCCCTTCCAGGTGCGTCTTCTCGTGCTGGCTGAGATGCGCCATCTGCCGAAACTCCTTGGCGCACACCTTGCACTCGAACCTCTTTTTGTCGGTTCGCTCCGTCCCCTCGCCGGCCACGCTGCCGCAGCACGAATCGCACTGCTGCGAATCTTGCGGCTCGCCGTGGAGCCTCTGAAAGTGCGTCTTGAGCTGCGATTTCTTGCAGAAGGTCCGGCTGCACTGGCTGCACCTGAAGGGCTTTTCGCCCGTGTGTCGCCGCATGTGGATTTTTAAGTAGTAGGAGTCGAAGAGCTTGCCGCAGATCTCGCACGGATGGTCCTTGTACCTCACCTGCCTTCGTTTAGGCTCGGAATCCATCGGTTTGACGCTTACCAAAGCATCCTTTTTGGGTCTTCCCCGCTTCCTCCTCGCCTGCTTGGCTGCCATTCCCGACACAGTGTCTCTCGTACTGCCAGGATCTTCCGAACTGTAATCAGACACCGGTTCCTCTTTTATTTGTAGCGTTAATTCAATACCTGGCTCCAGAATGCTGTCTTCACCGCCCTGCTTCTCGGATTCGTTGCCGTCCGACGTCTTCGATGTCAAATCGTGCAAAGAGTTGATAATCGTGGACAATCTCTTGGCTCTCGACTTCGCTCTGCTCGTTTTTTTCTCCTTTTTTCCTTTAAAGGTAATCAAATTTGGAGAATTTTCCTCCATTTTTCTGCAATCAGTTTTCGAACGCTCGTTCGAACTGCATATTTTCCGAGGAATAGCATTAAATTCTAGCGCTTCTTAATGCAAAATGTGGTCTCTGGCAGCTAGACATCACGACGACGCTAATCGAGTCGATTTTACGCCAAATTTCGATCGTAAAAATCGATAAATAACAAACCGTAAAATCCAAACTTCAAACACATCTGAAAAAACTCGAGTTTTCAATAGAACACGAGCTGTCCGTTAGCAGAAGCGCCGTTAGGAACCGAGGGCAAACCATAAAATACACTCCGTTGGGGGACAATTCTAAAATCAAATAAGCCTTTTTAACATTTTTAAAATATTCAAAGGGCATAAAAAAGCAAAAATACGGTCGAACCCGCTTAAATGCATAGCGATCCGTCCATCCGAAAATGTGCGATTAACCAGTTTATGCATTTATCCGGGTTTTGCGCTTAAATACGGTAATACTGGCTTGAACGCGTTGCTAAAATCCTTCAAATGGTTCGATTAGTAATGGGATTAATTTATTAGTTTCACTTTGTCCAGTAGATCTACTTTAAAAATTGAAAATATGCATTCCAAAAGCCACGGTCGAACCCGCTTAATTGCCGAGCGACCCGTCCAGCCGAAAATGTGCAATTCACCAGTTTATGCAATTATCCGGTTGCGAGAAACTTTAAACTTCTCAGATTCCTCCTGGAATCCAAGAGGAGGTCGGACAACCCTGCCCATCTGTCGATTCTGACTCTGCCTCTTGGTTTTATTCCCCAAAAACAATAATTTAAGTATCTGGAAGGTTATACGGCTAAATAACAAACCAGCTGTTTGGTAAACAATTAAAATAGAAGTGAGAAGGACGTCGTTTTTAGAGGTCTTTAGTTTAGGACAGACATATCACTCCAGTATCCTCAGATTCCTCCTGGAATCCAAGAGGAGGTCGGACAACACTGCCCATCTGTACCAACTGCCCATTCTGACTCTGCCTCTTGGTTTTATTCCCCAAAAACAATAATTTAAGTATCTTGAAGGTTATACGGCTAAATAACGTACCAACTAGCTGTTTGGTAAAGTGAGAAGGACGTCGTTTTTAGAGGTCTTTAGTTTAGGACAGACATATCACTCCAGTATCCTGGAAAACAGGATTACTGCACAGTGCTTACTTGAAATACTACAGGAGGAAATTCTCCTGGACAGGAATACCCAGGAAAGCTAAGTTCCTGATCACCAAAAAGAATCTGATGTTCAGACCTCTGCAACTCGTAACAGGAAAACTTTATGTTTCCTGAAACAGGAGAAATCTCCTGGTCACCAGAAAGAATCTGATGTTTCGTCACAATTCCATACAAAAGTTGCATACGGGGCTCGCAAAATGCCCTGGCACCGGGGCTCCGGCGTGTGTGCAATTATCCGGGTTCGCATCATGTACAAAACAGAGCAAAAGTTCAGGGCACGGATACTATGTGCAATTATGCGGTCACGCGCAATTACAAGATGCTACTCGTTGAATTTTCTCGAACGGAGAGCCCGACACAATCTACAAACCGCGTGCCTATAAGTTTTAAAAGCAGTTTTATTTTCAACATTTAACAGATTATATTTTCTGCCGAATATAAAGAGTAACAAAGGTGGAATTTTTCCATCGGCGGGGGGATTAAAAACGAAAAACTCGCGGTAACTTTTTATTAAAAAAAAAAAGAGGGAAAGGGGGGGAAAAAAGTAGCAACAGACTTCCGCTATCACCCGCAACAAATATATTTCATTTTCCTGGACTACTAACTACGGCGGCGAGTCGATTAATGCACCGAGCGCAATTAACTAATATAGCTATATAAAACGGATGTTTAAAAACGGGCTAATATCTAAGCGAATTCGCCTTTTAAGGAACATTTTAGTGGTTAAGTTCTCTCCAATATAAGCGTAAATATCACAATAAAAGTACTAAAAAAATTTGGTGGGATTTGATCTCTGATCGAGACACGATTCCAAAATATCACAAAAAGACTAATCGCTGTTAAACCGGGATTATTTTTTTGGGGGGGGGTGAGACGTATATGGCTAAATAAGAGTGGTTGTGAGTGATATATCCTAGGTGGAAAGCCCTAAGCGCAAGCAGCTTATATTATTGTAAAGGCAAAGCAGATCCGCTCGTCGGCTCGTGAGGACAAAACACCGCGGGACCAAAAGCCGGACGACGACGTCCTCGGTGTTTCACGGACGATCCTCGGAGGAAGATACACGAGTAGCTGCTATGCCTGTTGGCCGGTATTCTTTCTAGTATTATAAGGGATATTGGATATTTAATACGGGCCAAAAGGATTTAAAGCCCGATTGGCCGTGGATATACGGATTTCAATGATGTACGATTGCGTAAAAAAAGAGGAAAAAAAACAAAAATCCAGCTTTAGTGGTTTTCGGTAGTCTCCTCTTCCCCTCCTCCTCCTCCTCCCTTGGCGACGGAAACGGCGGTTGCGACGGCGGCTGCCGCCGCGGCGGTGGCTGCGGCAACGTCCGCGGTGGCGGCTTTCTTCTTCTCCCTTCCTCGCCTGCTTTTGTAGCATTCGTGCTTCATCATGTAAACTCTGTGGATGAACTGCTTGGAGCATATCTTGCACTTGAACGGTTTGATGCCGGTGTGGACCTGACGGGAAATCATACCAATTAATAACTGAGGGGGGGGGGGTTGGGGGGAACCCGCACCACCCTACTCACAGAGCGATGGCGCTTGAAAGTGATGGCCTGTCGAAAGCGCATGCCGCAGCTCTCGCACTGGAAGGGCTTGACGTCCTGGTGGATGAGCAAGTGGTTTCGCAGCACGTCTTTCGTCATGAAGGTCTTGGAGCAGTCGGGGCAGGCGAAGGGCCGCTCGCCGGTGTGCCTGTACTGGTGCACCTTGAGCTTGGAGTGGGAGTCGTAGCTCCGGCCGCAGGTGGAGCAGAGATAGGCGTGCGCCTTGCGGATGCCCTGGTGGACGCTCTCCGTGTGCTTCTGCAGGCTGCGCTTGTGCTTGAACATCTTGCTGCACTGGTTGCACTGGAAAACGCGGCTCAGGTTGGGGTTGTGGGTGCGCTCGTGCGACGTCCACGCCGACATGTGGCTGAACTCGCGGGCGCACGTCTTGCAGCGGTAGGGCTTCTCCCCGGTGTGCGTACGACGGTGCTCGGTGGCCGCGTGCTTCGACGAGAAGGTGCGCCTACAAATATCACAGTCGAACATCTTCTTGGTACCGTGGCACCTCTCCTTGTGCAGCTTCACGTTGTACCTCGAAATAAACGATTTCTTGCAAATATCACATACGTGAGGCCGATCGCCCGAGTGCTTCAATAGGTGCAGCTTCAGGTATCGCTTCTCGAATTCTTTATCACAGTGCGGGCATTCCACCCTCTCTCTTCCCAACGGCTTTATCACAGTAATGCTGTCTTCGCGATATGAGACCGCAGGCAGACGCTTCCTCAGCTTGCGTCGCTGCTCGTTTCCCTCTTCGCCTCCTCCTTCTTTGGCATCTTCCGTCGCCGCTTCCGCTTTCCCCGCTTCCGCAGACGTCGGATCCTCGGCTCGCAAGTTGGGCTTTTTCTTGCTGCGGGCTTTTCTTTTTCTCGGAGTTGCCTTCGGCCGCCTCTTTCTGGCCTTTTTCCTTCTCTCTTCTTCCGAATCGTCGTCCGGCGAAATTTCCTCTTCTTCTTCTTCTTCTTCGGATTCGGCTTCTGTTATGGCACTTGCATCACGGTGAATTTTTTCGGTATTTTTCGCGTTTTCGCCCCTTTCTTCGGATGCCGGTCGGGTCCCCTCCTCTTCGGTGGAGACCGAAGCGGCATCGCTTTGGCACGGGATTGTTTCATTTCTAAAGTCAGTCTTCAACGATAAGATAACACATTAGCTACGGGAACAAGTATATAAACGTTTTGCGAGGGTTACAAAATAGTCCGGCGTCGGCGGTGCGTTTGAAATTACCATCGAAATACCGTAAAATGTAGACACTTTGGGACAGCCGCGTTGGGTCACCGTTTCGCCCAGTTGGAATGTCCCGAGGGGGTTTCAACGGGGCTTTTTCGGCCAGTTGGCGGGAAACCCTCTTGCTGGGCCCGATATAATTTATCCACTGAGGATATGCCTCGAAAAACGCCCCAGCCCAAAGTTACCCTACATGACAACTTTGGGATAAAAATTCATGAGAATATATGCACCTGTTAATCAGAATTTCGGAAAGAGGAAGGGTTGTTCCAATTGAACGGCTCAGTTTCGGTTAGTGTTCAAAATTATTGAACGCTTTTTCAAAATTTCAAAAAAAAACCACCACCAAAAACTGGCTCAAAGTGTCCACATTTTACTGTATAGCTATATGCAGGGTTGCCACCGATATTTCAAAACTGTTTTGCCTGACTTTTAGACCCATAATCGCAAATTTTGCCTGACTTTGCCTGACTAAAACAATAGACTTGCCTGACTTTGCCTGACCTGAAAATGGAAGTTTTGTAACTTGTACATTACTTGGTGATCTGACAAAAACTACATTTAATACAAATGATCAAAATGAACCAAAAATTTATAGCATAAATTCTGTACCATAGCATCTTAAATAAGATTGAGGTCTATTTGGTACACATCGCATTTGAATCTATACATATTTTTGCTAATTTTTACACTTTCTCAATTTTTCCTTACTTTGCCTGACTTGAGCTCAAATTGCCTGACTTTGCCTGACTATTTTTCATTTGCCTGACTTTGCAGGTCAGTGGCAACCCTGCATAATATGGATATATCATAGAACCCAGCTCCAGCATTGGCAAAGCATTCTTAAGTCCCGAAGTATCAATCTTTAGTCTTAAAACAGTCTTATTCGGAATTTAAAACACCTGAGTACGTCTTCTACTCGAACATGCAACGGTTAAAACTGTTGACTTCACAGTGTTAAGGAATGTATTGATGGGTTATATAACTACTTGGATTTGATCGGAATATCAAGCAGCTACGACGGGGAAATGTTAAACTGGACTGGACACTGGTTCTGCGCTAGCTATTAACGATGCAGCAGTGACATCTAATCGCTAGACAATACGGATTATAAGATAAATAAAAGGAGGCTATAATAAGAAAATTACCATTTCAAATAAAGTGTTTTCTGTCGATGTCCATTTGAAGGTGTCATCGGAGGCTAATGTTTTGGGACGCGTGGGTCGATGACTTACATGTCAGCTGAGGATCCGCAGGCTGACGTTTCATTGAGAAGGACATTTTAAAACATAAACGAAACCAAAAAACGCAAATTTTTCGGATAAAAAGCTGGCCATGGCGGAAAAACAGCTGATGACCGCCGCCATCTTGGAATGGAATTCGCATTGGAATCCCGCGACTGACAGCGCCATCTCTCGCGCTTTCGTCGAAGCTTTAAGAACAACTGCCAAAAAAACAGGGCGGGTCATAAATTACAGCCAAAGAACTGTTTCAATGGATAATTAACGGAAATTAACTCTTTGAAGATCCCAAAGCCCCTCTGAAACGAAATTTGCTTTTAATCGGGGATAATCGTGATTAGCTTCATTAATTGGCACCAAGCAAGGTGGTGAAGTATGTGGGTGGAGATAAAGCATTGGCAAGTTTGGTTGATTAGTGGTGCCATCCGGTGGCGGGAATGCGAACTAAAATGTTAAAATTTGTAATTTGCTGGGTTTTTTCATGGTACACGAAAGAGGAGATCGTTAGCTTTGAAAAAACACCAAACTCCGTTAAAATCGAGCATGAATTGGCTGACATAAAGAATTTCATAGTTTTGTTGATTAGTGGTGTCATCCAGTGGCGTGAATGTGAACTAAAATGGCGAAATTTCGAAATTTCAATGTTCAAAAGGAGAAATCCTATCTAGTCTAATATTATTCTGCTGCTTTATCTTTTGTAAATGAAAGAAGAATTTGTTAGTTTCCGAAAACACCAAACTCAGCGAAAATTGAGCAAGAATTTGCTGACATAAAGAATTTTAAAGTTTCGTTGATTAGTGGCGCCATCCGGTGGCGGGAATGTGAACTAAAATGCTACATTTTTAAATTCTGCTGTTTTTTGAGGGTTTTTTTTCATGACACATGAAAGAGGAGATTGTTAACTTCCGGAAAACACAAAACTTCGTGAAAATCGAGGTAGAATTGGCTGAGATGAAGCAATTTAAAATTTTATTGATTGGAGTTAGAAATTAAGGTGAACTAAAAATATTAAAATGAGGAATTTCATGAAAGACGTCAACATTGAATGTAGTGTATGTAAATGACAGTCACACGACGTCCAAATGGCAAATGAATAATCAGAACTTTCATTAGTTAAAAACAGTTTCTGCACGTTAAAAAACACGTTATAATAGGGAAATTTAGCCCCCAAAAGAAACGGTGAACGTACCGTTTGAACTACGAATGAACTAACTGAACGTCATGAGTGCTCATGACGTACGCATGACGTTTAGTCAGTTCATTCGTAGTTCAAACGGTACGTTCACCGTTTCTTTTGGGGGCTAAATTTCCCTATTCTCTCACAAAAATCACTTGTGTTAAAAGCAGCAAATGCAAATTGATGTTTTTTTTCAGTTGTCAATCAGAGCTTCCACTATCGAGTCCAGCTTCTTTCTCCTCATCGAACAAAATATAAAGTTTTAGTTTGTTAGCAGCCTTGACGACTTTTTCGAGTCTTTCCTCGGGTACTTGTAGCACGGCAGCGCGGCCATTGTACATGATGTCGATGACGTCTAGCAAGTCCTGGAAAGTGGGGCCACACAAGGCAACCATCGAATCATCCCTGTACTTTTTGAAGAACTTATCCCAGTACAGACTGATTGCCATCATGATGCCCTTGTGGACCTTTGCCTCCCGTTCGTCCCCTATGACAACGATGCGAACGTCCTTGGTATCCTCGTCGATGAACCTATCACCAAAAATCGTTGGGTCGTACTTGAACGTACGCAAAGTCTCCTCGTAATTGAACCCATCATTTAACCCATTCTCACACTGGACTTCCATTCTGTTAGATTCTGATAGATAAAGGGATTCGAATAAAGATCAGTGGCCCTAGACTCAACAAGCCGCCCAAACTGTCACGACACATCACCACATTTTCATATTTCGGTACCAAACGTGACATTATGTCACACAGCTAGGGGGTTAAACGAGGATTACACTCTCTCAAACTCATCTTTGAGCGGAGTTTAAAAGGTTTTTAACTGGTTCCACACCGAATAAGACGATAAAAATGTTAAGGCCCACGACCGTATCACAATCTACGAAACGCGTTTTTAAAATAAGGGCCGTTTTAGCACAAGTATAAAAAGAATACAGGATCGGTGTCAAAATAAATGTACACCCTTACAATATTTTTCCTCACAGAGTCGTCACTGACAAATACTCATTTGCAGTACAGTGTCAACAATTTCTTTATTGAAATTGCAAAAAGATTTTTAAGATTTTTGTCATCAATTTTTCCACCAAATCAGCAGTGGGTCAACCTTCGCATTAGTGGTCATGTTCGTCCATGTCGAAATAAACTTCAAAATTATTTAAACTTACTGCCAACTCGCTCTCAAGTGACATTTGAGAGTTTGAGCCATCCAACGTTAACGATAACGATAACGAGAAACAACGGTGGCGACCCGGAATGTCAAGGACTACCCTATACGAAGCATGCCATTCCGGGCTTCCCGCGCTGTTTCTCGTTAACGTTATCTTTTCTTTAAAGTTGGATGGCTCAAACTCTAATGTTAACTACTGACAACTTTCGGACATCAACTGAATCATGCTGACCACTCACAATCTACGTAGCATCCAAGAATCAATCTAAACGGCCCTTACTTTAAAAACGCGCCTTGCATTTCAACTTTCGGCACCTTGAACACAACTTCCGAACAAGTTGTCAAAACTATCACGGCACACTAGCATTTTATAACGAGATTCAATGTCAAACATTGTCGCCGTTTAATTTATTTCATGTAAATAAAGTTGTGAATAAAATAATGCTCCAAAATATCTTAACGAATGCAACACAAAACTATCTCAAATTTGGATGTTATGCCAATTATCGTCTATATTTACAACAAAAAAGTAATAAAAATAAAAAACTTACATATTTATGGCATGCAGAAACCGAAAAGTGGTTAATGAAAACAAAATGGTCAACAAATACATCAAATATATAGCTAAACTCGCGATGATGTCATATAAAATCTGTCGCTGAAATGCACTTTGGTCTCTTTCCAACGCTAATTAACTTCAAATAATTGCTGCTATTAACCAGATATTGCATATTTTTTGGCGTGACAATATCCACTCGTGTCATCTGCATAAACTTTCGCATCCAACAAAAGAATAATTCAAATTTTAGTCGTAAACAGCGCGAAAACGATTAAAATTTAACAAACAAATTACTGAGGTGTCCTTCGCGCTCACTAGATGGCGTTTGAAACCTTAAAATGCCTCAAATTTAAGGGGGGAAGATCAAAGAAGTTTTCCTCACAACTAATTACAATTTATTTTCATTAAATAGTGGCACGAGTGAACAGAAATATTCTTTCTGTAAAAAACCAGCTGGTATCAATTTTCATTTACGTAAAATAATGAAAGGGAATTCCCCATTTCTATATAGATTCCTACCTACTTCTAAAATTTCATTTATTGATTACTGATTTACGACTACCAATTTTCAACGTTTTTTCCCCTCACGAATGACTTCACGTTTCGAGACAATATTTTTCGTAAGTTTTCATAAAACCGTTTAGTCGTACTTTTAGAAATCTTGCGTTTCGAACACAATTTCTGAGAACGTACGCCATTGTTGTTGTGGGCAAAACCAGACGTGACGCAAAAAGTTTTAGTTTTTGGCAGAAATCCTGGTTGATATCTAGGAATTTGTATTTTTCCTCGTACATCATTCTGGCTCAACAGCTCCGTCTACTCATTGGTCGAGGAAGGATTTATCATACGCTCCAATTCGGAGAATATAAATGAAAATTCGCGGAACCCGCGAGGTTCGCCCACAAAGTCCGAGGTTAACTCGTGTGTCAAAACGTGGTCGTCGTTGTTGTTGTCGTATAATTTAAGACTCGACATTTCCATATCACCTTCCTCTCTAGATTGGATTAAAAGGATTCGGCGAAATGTCGCCATAATCGTCGAATCGGTAGATGTAAACAAAGCCACTTCCTATAGGCTCGCACACCCTTCAATGACGTCAAACACATAAAAATGCTATAAAGTGCAACCAATGATGATAAGTTAGCTTTCGAGGCTATAAAAGCAAGGGCGCACGTACACGCTTTCAAAAGATAACCCGCTGGTGCCGAAAATCGATCGCTGCATTTTCCACTTACTAACGGGACCTACAAATACTTTCAATTACTCGGATTAATTAAGATGAATTCAATTCAGCAGGTAAGTTAATTCGTTATTGTTTATTTATTACAAATTTACTGTTTTCAACGTGTTTTTCAAACCGAACGAGGTCTTAAATTGTCGAGGCACACTTAACAAAAAGGTTGTCGAAGCAAATCGATAGTTTTTTTCAGTGACTGATTTTAACTCATTTTCTCAATAAATCAGAAAAGACAAGACTTGGTTTCATTAAAAAAAACCCACATTTTTAAACTAAGTTTCCCAATTTTAGCCCAAATTTATTGTGCCTGAGCCCAAAAAGGCTGAAAAACTGCTGTAAATGCGCCAGCTAGTCACCTTTAGTTTAGTCACGGATGTAAACAACATCGTTTACCGAAAATATGTTTCTAGAAAGCTCTGCGCATTTTTGAAAACAAGTCCATATTTCCGAATTTACGAGTTGCCCTTTTTTTTTTAGGGAATTTCCCTTCGTTCTTTTTGGAACGCGATCTCGCGAGATTTCCCTCGCGCGCGTCACGCGCAGCGATGCGCGTGCCATTCCATTTTTTAAAAATCGTTCCAATTCGATACATCATTAAGAATGTAATAAATATAATAAATCTAATAAATAATACGAGATTTCGATTTAAATATACGCACTTTAAATAAAATCGATACATTTTTTCAATATATAATAAAGCTAAAATGAATTCATCGCTTCCACTTTTTCTTGGTTGTGTGAGTAAAAATGCGTACTTTCTTGTTGTGCGTCTTGATCGAGAACGAGTTTTTTACAGCAATCAATCGATAGTTTATAAATTTATTATAGTTAATGTCCAAATTATCAATTAAAGTGATTTAATCTGCGATTTGTGAATTATAAAATGTAGGAAACGATTGAGGATCGTCCGTAAGTGAAACCAAACAAGCTTAAACAAAGTTTTAACATTGAACAGCGGGATATTTAAAATTAATCTTAAAAGTTTAATATAGAGTAGTAAAAGGATTTTGTGGCTTAGTGATGTTGCAACCGATGTGGGAATCATGTTGCTAGTTAACGAGTGTCATGTTTTAAACACCGATATTTTAAGTGTTGACCAAATGGCGTCGTTTTAAAAGGATCACTGGCAGGATTAATTGCGCAAACTTAAATTTAAAAGTATGGGTAAAGATTCGCATATTTTTGCAACGAAACCTTCGGACAAACTACAAAACGTGTCGATTCATTAAAACAAATAGGAGAATGTCCTTCGCCAAAGTGATAAGTAGTGCTTTTGTCAATAAAAACGACGACTGCATCAGAAAAACCGATTAAAATCTGCCCAAACAATCGAGCCACATCAAACGAGCATCGATTTAAATTCGTCTATCTTTCACTGTTTAACATAACTTCCCAATCGACATCATCAGTGATTATTAATAAGTTTGAAAAAAATAACACGCTGCTGACAAAACTAAATGTGGTTTGCAAATCAAAACAGGATTCGATCGTTGGTTAAATTAACTATCGGTGTTTGCGAGTTAGTAACGATATGCTAATTTCGAATGATTATTTTCAGATTGCCCGAATTGCCCTTCAAGGGAGCAGAAAAACGACGACGGCTAATAATGGACTACTCTTAAGACGGTAAGACAATTAATAAAAGTCTTCCCTTTTAAATAAAACAACCAATAAATTCTAACCCTGGTTCCACAGCCATCTTAAATGTACATAGTTTTTTTTGGGGGGGTTTACCGAACCCAGTTTGAAACTAAACCATATTTCGTCGATCCTGCAATATATCTATCAATAAGTTATAAAAAACCCAATTTCAGAAATGGACTATGCCCTTCTAAAAATAGAGGATAAAACATAAACATTAAGGTACACACGTGTTCAAAGTAGGCCACAAACATTCATTATTTGAAACCGTACAAATTTCTTATTTTCAAACATTTTCAAACATTTTCGGCAAAAATATACTCGATATTTATAATTTTTTTGAAACTCCGTGGATACGTATCTGATGAATTGTAGTACAATCAAAAGTTGGGAGACCGATAACGAAAGATAAGGATAATACCCTTGATAAAACTGGCCTAGGAATTGAACGCAATGTGGACCAATTTACGAAAAAGGTTCACCTTTTTAAAAAGGGCCACCTCGTAGATCACAAAAAGTGTTTTAAATTAAGAAAATGTAGCAGAAATTCGGAAAATATAAGTATAAATTTAATTTGAATCCGAAATACAGTGGTACCTCGAGATACGAGTGCCCTGACATACGAGATATTTAAGATACGAGCCGTCGAGCGAGCGAAGTTTTGCTTCGAGATACGAGCAATATTCGAGATACGAGTATATTCTCGAGAATATTTCTTCGCGCCGTAAAATCCACGATATAGCTGGATAGGCCCTATTAACGAACAATTAACTAAAAATGAAAATTGATGAACGAATGT
>JAUJYV010002064.1:0-14020 GCA_033995625.1 Ophyiulus pilosus
TTCGCTTAACGAGTGTTTCGCATAACGAGCAAGACTCTGGAACCAATTATGCTCGTTATGCGAGGTTCCACTGTATAATGAAGTCTTATAATTAAGTGTTTTTATTGATAATATACGCCATGCTTTTAATGTTTACTATATTGCATTTCGTATTATATCGTAGAATCCACTAAGAAAACAATGGTAATCGATTATCACGAATCCATCACTCGATTTACCAGATATGCTGCCGATGGCAAGCTTGGTAAGTTTTCTTTCTTTAAGAATGTGGATCGTGAATTTGTTGGTGTAATCTTTAATAACGTTTAGCAAAAAAACTTTCATGTTTAGAGAGAAGAAGCACTGCCTAATTATAATTTTAACAAACAGCAATATATAAACCAAGTGAAAAAGTGATGGCCATATATATATATATATCATGCCACGTCCTACATATGGATGATATATCGCCCTGTGTTCCTTTACACGAGAATATAATTATTTCCAGACTAATATATATACGAGTATATATAATAAACACTTGTCTGAAAACATTTATGGATATACAGATCGAATATGGCTTTCGATGTCATTGTTCAAACTACATAAAGCAAAAAAAATTATACTATAGCATTAAATACGAATGAGAAAAATACTACGGTATACTACGCCATATTTTTATATGTAAATTTCTGATATTTCGTTGTATGAAATTTCCCATAAACTTTCTGTTTCAGCCATCAGGGCATAATAAGTCAGTAACAGCACACAAACCTACTTTCCACTTAATACTTATTCCACATTTACATTTATTAATAATGTATTTTAGGGATTGAAATTATGTCAGTATACCTCACAAAATCTTTTAAAATAATAAATTACCACACACGTTATTCAAATATTATTCCGTTATTTTGAATTAATTAATTAATACAATATTATTGCTGTGGTAAATGGTGACCAATAATAACATTCTAAATTTGTTCATGCATTTCCATTAAAAAATTACACTATTATGAGCTTTTGACTCACATTGACAAACTTTTCTATTTTACAGAGGAAATATGTTGTGCAACCTTTTCTAGAGAAATTAGCAGCTCCGAAAAAAATAAAGTGGACAACTATTGCAATCACGTTGGAATGGTTGATAATGACAATGCGAACTGCAAATAGATGAAGAAAACGTGATATAGCGTTATATAATGCAAATGTAAAATGAAATTAAAAATCAGCGTCATGATTTCAATTGGATTGTATTCTTTGTTTTGTAACAGCATATAGTATGCTTTAAAAGTTTAAATGAAAATTTTTAGCTGTATATTCCCAACATTTCGACTAAACCTTGTGAACGGCAAATGTGTACAGAATAATATTAAATAAGAAGGACAATTAAAATCTTTAGCAATTACAAATGATGATCTTTACGATGATAAACGTACAGGACCGAGCTAGGTGGGTTATAGTGGTTACACAATTGGCATCTTAATCAGGCTTTCAGTGTGATTCCACAGTTGTTTCCAGGTAAATGCAGGAACCCAACAAAACATGCTTTATATCCTGATAATGGCCAATATACATATATGTTCGTTACTTTAAACTCGTTCAATAAGATGTACGGATTCAACACGATTTTAATGAAAGATAATTCTTGAGAAGGAGAACGATAACTGTCTCATGCAAGAGTCATGCAGCCACCGAATACCTTTCGCTGAACAGAAACTGAACTATCCCATGTAAATTGTGTAAATTTACCTTTTATCAAGTATAGAAGAAAAATGCGGTTATCATTTTCAAATGAGCGTCATCGGCATTTTAAATCGCATTTAGCGAAAGCGCCACTACTTTTTGCAGCCAAGTCTTTATGCTTGATTCACAATGGGACGACCGACGCTCAACATTGTGAACGGCGGAAATTGGAATTTTGACGGAAATACGCCACTTACCTTGACGCCGGTCTCTGTGTTTGCTACAATGAAGAGACATGACGTCGAACTTTGTAAAAAATGATTTAGCAAAAGCGCCGTAATATAACGTATGCATGAATTAAAAAATCGAATTGTGAGAACATTTTTAGGTTATTGGACGTAAAATTGTGCTGAAAATATAATGAATTATATGTATAAAATAGGTATATAATTTTTAATTAACGAAACAGCAAATAGACCAAAATCTCGATAATCTTAATGCCCCTAAAATTATCCGAGCCAATTATATTATAAAATGTACGTAATTCGACGAATTAATTAGCGTTATAATGTTATTGTTAAAATAAACTGCGTAAATGTGAGTATTTTTTCTTGTTTTCTCATTTTAATTAATAATGTTTGAACTGCGCATGCGCCACCCGCAGCATGCATCAGATGACGCCATTGTGTTGCCTTCTGATGCAGGTCACATGATCGTTAACACGCCATAACGACGTCGAAAGTTGAAACCTGGGCAACTTTCTCAGCGTCGCTTTCAACGTCACTTTGTCGTCACGAGCCACGTGACATGGGCGTGTTGCGCATGCGCAAATCGCGTGACGCTCAACTTCCAACGTCAGTCGTCCCATTGTGAATCAGGCATAATGTGGACTGTGCCTCCGATTTCGGGCTGCCGACTTGCTGACGTCATAACGTCAGTTCTCAGCAAGTGGGTGTACATAGTGTGTTTACGGCATAAACCACCTAGCTAGGTTGTGGGCCAATCCATCATAGGAGGGAATTTTTGTAAGCAATTTTAGGCTCCAGTGGCATAGCAAGGCGGGCGATCCGCCCTGGGTGGCACATTGTGGGGTGGCATTTTTACTTAGGCGGAAAAATTAAAAATTTTATTACAATTATATTATTACATTGCAAGCGTGAATACTTATGGGGTGTATTTAAGAGTATCTTGGAGATTACAATCCCTATCCCCCACACCCGAAATCCTAAACAGTAAAAAATGCAATCAGATCACACTAAATTTAATACAATATATCAAAAACAATCTCACACATTTTATTTTTCGTTTATTTTTAGCTCAGGAAAATATCCAACAATGGTCTCCCTTCAATGACACAAAATACTGTGGGTCATCTAGCACATACTTGCTAATTCCTAATCCAATTAGAACGAATTTTGCCTGGGAAAATCAGTAAAGTATCTTCAAACCCATATTTGTCCAATTTCCTTTTGTGAAAACCTGCCAGCTCATTTATGTATATAATTTTAATTATTACTAATTTTTATATTTTTGTATTCCTTAATATAAAAATAAAATTTCGGCTGTTAAACAAATTATTTTGCAACACTGTAAAAACACGATTTTCATGCACTGCAAATCCTTTTTTTCTAGAGTAAAAATGTAATTTTTTTCACACAAAAATCTGCTTTTTCTGTAACAAAAATCCGATTTTTCTAGGGTAAAAACTAAAAATCCTAAATTTCCTATGGTAAAAATGTAATTTTTTCAAACGAAAATCTCATTTTCAGCAGTAATGAAATACGATTTTTCTAGGGTAAAATGCAGTTTTTTTTTATAAAAAAAAAATCCGATTTCCTGTAGTAAAAAAAATCTTTCAAATAACATTTTCCTACAGTAAAAATCTGATTTTTTTTCTAAGAATTATTATAATAATGTATTTATAGTATAATGTATTTTTGAAAAACTCAAGCCAATATCTACAATAGAACAATCTAAAATTCTGCACAAAGTGTACAACAGATTTTTTTGAATATAGCATAGGGTCGAAAAATGATTAACGTTTCGGGGAATGTGTGTTGGACCACCTTAGCTAGGACTTCGTGGCAGGCGTTTAAAATAAATCCAACGTATCTTCACATTTTCGAGAAAACAATGGCAGGTATTATTATGAAAATGTGCACCTGATTTTAAACCACTATCATAATAAAACGTGTCAACAGTGACATTGAAAATTCATAACCACAGCTGGTGCTAAAATGATATTATGCACGCACCTATAGCTAGTGAAAGTTCAATAATGATGCATCATTTCTCCAAATATCCTTGAAACCACCTCTAATATCACCCAATTCTTTTGTAAAATCAGGCGTATTTAATAAAATTTGGCTGAATTGTATTTGCTGTGTATATAAAACACAAATCACAGTGCTAAATCATATTTTTCCAGACATATTTGATATTTGATAACAAGTTCTTCTTATATAGCTACCTATTAAAGATTCCATTAAATAGAAAATTAGGTTACTAATTAGCAAAAAGTTGGGAAGGTGGCTTATTCCTTTATCCATGCCATTGGAGGCCAGAATAAAAAACGTTTTATTTGGAATGGTACTGTCACTGTGTATTAGTGTATGGAGAAGATTGGATTGGAGTGACGTGGAATAAAAATAAAAGATTAAGGCTATCTTATCGTATAAGGAAGTTATTTATAAAATTTTAGCAAACCACAAACGATCCAGAAAAACTGTTCAATAATTACGATATAAAACTGAAAAAGTCAATATTCCCATCAATTTCTGTTAACCCATCGTATGTGATAAGTTTTAGGAAGCCGTTTTAAGGTATCTTCGGTAAGAAAAAAATGTTGTTTTCCCATACAAAAATAATGTGCAGAAAATGAGCAGAAAAATATCCAGTACATTTTCTGCAGAATTCTGATCAATATCTGGCAACTTTCATTTTCAGAAAACAGTCTGCACAGCTTTCAACCACATTTCTGCAGAATTGTAAACATAGTTTAAGCGTGCATAAATAGATGTGCAGAAAGTTACCTGACGAAAGGTGTCTGCTGCATTTACCTTTCTTTAGTTAATTAATTCTCAATATATTTGGCATTAAATTACAAAAATAGTACAACACAAAATACTTAAGATTTCTTCAGAAACAAAGACAATAAGATACAATATGCATTTACAACAAAATGTGCCAACTATGTAGAGAACTAAATGTTATTAATTTGTAATATAAACTATATACAGGGTTCAAGCATTCATAGGCGATTTTCTTATTTGAAATACAATGTTAATACTTATTGTTTTATAAATGATTTTACAACTATATTTGAGGATATGTTCCGTGTTCTACTATGTTAATTTTATTAATAACACTACAGGTTTCCAAATTAAGTTTATTTTATTTTATTTACAGATATACCAACACATGTAATTTTTAGTAATATTTCAGATTCTAGAACGATTTGATGCAGTGTAATAAGTATTTGCTTAAATTTGAAAACAAAATTCTTCAGAAATGTGGTATAATCAATCTTGCAGAAATGCAACAATATATTCTGCAGAAATTCCATACCAAAATGACATGCAGAATTCTGCAGAAAATATTTCCAGTTAAATTTGTGCAGAAAAGTTAATGCAGGATTTTGTAAAATTATGTTAATTGCATACCGCTTAATTGCACAAGCCTGATAAATGCACATACTTTGCAAACCACATGTGCAACTTTTGTATGGAATTATGACCAGATAAATGCAATTATATTTTCACAATTCCATGCAAAATGTACACATGGAGCTTGCAAAATATGTGCATTGTCTCAATTAGACAATTTTGTGCCTTGACAAATTTAGCCATATATTAGTGTGCCGTAACTGTATTAGTCATATTTTAGTGTGCCGTGAAAAAATTATACATATTATAGTGTGCCGCGGAAAATTTATGCATGCTATACAGTGGAACCTCGCATAACGAGCATAATTCGTTCCGGAGTCTTACTCGTTAAGCGAAACACAGACTGATGTGCCAATGGCACGAAAAGTTCCATCGCACAATTCGGGAATTCCCCTATCCACGTTACTCGTTATGCAAAACGTCGCTCGTTAAGCGAGTCATTTTTTTACAATTCACATTGCTCGTTATGCGAATCACTCGGTATGCGAGGTGCTCGTTAAGCGAGGTTCCACTGTATAGTGTGCTGAGACAAATTCAGGCATATTTTATTGTGCCGCGACAAATTCAGGCAATTGGAGGCTGTCTCATCCTCCAGCGTCGCATGCAACTTCCTACGTGCACATGCGCGCAACAGTCAAACTCGACGCCACTGGAACTGTGAAGCACTAAGTTCCATACAAAGATTTGTGTATAAACTGGGGTCCCCCAGCGGGAAATGTCTACTAGTTATGTATATACTAGCACATGTTAAAAAAATAATTAAAGAAACAAGGATTAAGGACTCATTATATTAAATTTTATCGGTAATATGAAATGGAAAAGTTTGAAGGAGATTTGAAGAGTTGAATTTCAATGTCAAATTTCATCGACAGCGTTTTGCCTGAAAACGCAGAAAACGTAAGAGTACCAGAAATCCTGTGTAAATATGAAGTTTGAAGGAGATTTGAAGAGTTGAATTTGGGGTGCTGAAGTTCCACAGTGCCTATATGCGAGCCGCCACTGCTAGGGACTGCATTTATTTTCTTTAGTCTGCACAGGGCTTCATTGTTGGTTTCCATCCTGTATGATCATCACCCTATCTTCATTGTTTCCCTCCTTCTTCTGCCAAGCAGTTCTCTCCATATAGATTTATATTCAGGATCATTTCTGCCATTTCAACCATGAGACCCAGGTCTGTGTTTACATGTTTTGCAGGTGTTTGGTAGATTTCACCACAACGTTCCTTTGGGTCTTGGTCATTTTCCTGTTTCTGATTTTCATGGGGTCCAGTGTCCATTGTTCAATGTTTGGTTGTTGGGTTTGTTACGGTTAGGTCATAATCTGGTGAAATCTAGCTTCGAGGGTTTCTGAGCTTTCTGTAAAGGTGTTTTTACAATGGAGATCCAGGAGCCTATACCATCAGACAGTCCTCCAGTTGCCAGCCAGTCTGATGATCCTGGAGGCCGTCGTGTGGTGTCCCCAGAGAACATTACCTTGAATTGACTCCTTAGGGTGTCGACGACTTCCCGACCATTTCTTGTATTTACAGGTAAGTTTATCTTTTTTTTATTAATGTATCTGGCTCATTGGAAATTTATTACAACTGGGTTCCAAATGGACAAATATATCAAAAGTTCAGCTGTCTATGACAGGCAGCATGATATATATATATATTAAACGTGGTCTCAGAAACAATACCTCATTACTTTCAATCTCTCCTACATAAGTATTATTAATGTGTCTGACTCATTGGACATTTATTACAACTGCATGGGTTCCAACTGGGCAAATATATCAAAATGTGATTGATTAATATTGACATCATCGCTCATGCAGTGCACTATAAAAAGTGCAGGCAGCATGGTATATATTAAACGTGGTCTCAGAAACAATATCACATTACTTTCAATCTATCCTACATAATTATTTCACACACATTTAATTCAAAATGGTTTTCAAAATTCTGGCATTGATGTTCCTGGTTGCAATTTGCGTTGAATACGGTGCAACGGTAAGTACATGTATAGTAACTTTTAACTATCTGAACAATTTCTAAACTGATATTTAATTAAGTACATTTACTTTAACTAACATTGTATTACATACTTAAAAAATTCTACGTGTAAGTATACTTTGCTTTAACTTTTAAAGGTATAACAGAGATATGGTCCCCACATTGCGAGGTGGGCCCCATGCTAAAATCTTTGGAGGGCCTCTTAACTATAGACCCCTTAGAAATATGCGATATTTCCCATAGTTTTTGCACCAGCAACTCCAATATTTCATTACTGTACTTTCTCCCTTTCTATCACAAATGTTACTAGCAATACATGTACAGATGTACATTGAAAATATTAATGATGTTAAACGGAATGCATAATTGCACAGTTTTATGAGATGTAGAATATATCTGGGCTTATTACAGAAAATTTGCATTTTTACTTTAAAAAAGTTTCAATTTAGTACAGAATATTTGCTTTTGAAAGAGAAAAACGTCACTTTTGCTGTTGAACAATTTTACTTTTGCCATTGAAAAAATTACACTTTTATTGAAGGAAATTTCCGTTTCCTGCAAGAAATTAACTTTTACTGTGTAAAAAGCAAGTTTTCGAGGCCATGGAAAAATGGACACTGCCCGTAGACTATAGCCCTGACAGCCAATCCCTCCCCCTTGTTGGGGCCATGACTATAAAGATCTTGCCAGTAATGGCAATATTCATATATTTCTATCTAACCAGGATTGGAATTCTCCGCTAACCTAACCAACGACAACATAGTTTAAATCACATTTGCATTATATCCAAACATATAATATAAATGTATATTGTTGTATTGCAATTATAATCTGACATTCTATCATGGTGAATGATTGAATGAAGTATATGATTTTACCTAAATTTCTTTTTCACAGGATATAGGCTATACTCAAACAAGTTGGCCTAAGCCCCTGGGACCATGTGTTACAATGGATTGTTACAAATCTGCACACCAGAAAATAGACCTGGAATGTCACAGAGAATATACAGAGAACGGGTAAAAATTAAACAAAAGTATTAACTAGCCATTTCTCCAGCAAAGACCATTTATCATTAATTAACAATGCAGATTTTGTGGTAATATCAAGATAGATGTTACATCAACACTCACATTTAGGCGTTTTATGCAGTTACGACCATAAGTTTAACAACCTAGTACAGTCAAACCCGCTGAAGTGCACAGACCGGCTAATTGCATATTCTCCATTCCCAGAACCTTTGCCCTATGTTTCGTACATGATGTGAAATCGGATAATTGCACATATTTAACTGCAAGCCCCATGTGAAACTTTTGCATGGAATTGTGACCTTAGGAAACAAATTTGCCTGTTGCCCTGTTATATTTATAGTATTCTATTAATATTAAATTAAACTTTAGAAAACGTAAGGAAGCCGAAATTCTATATTTAAAGAATAAGGGTAACAACATGTACGAGCGAAGAACCAAAAGTGGAGGTAAGCTGTAGTAAAATAATTATTTAAAGACGAAAACTTCTCTAAATATAATAGCTTTTAATGATTATAATAAAATCAATATAAATTCTGGTCATTGTGAGTTTGAATCCACTAGCTTATAGAACTTTTTGGAAAATAGTAAAAACATATGGAGATGTGTTTTCATATTTATATCTTATAGTATTTATATCTATTAGTTATAGATAGTAGTACTCATGATTACGCTGTTTACTATATTACATTTCACCTTTTAAAACAGAACCCACAAAAAAATCAATGAAAATCGAAACCCACGATTTTGTCACTAAATATTGGAGATATGATGAAAATGGCCAAGTCGGTAAGTTTTCCTAATTTAAAATCACATAGTAGAAGTATATAGTATGTCAAAATCATGTCGGCTTCAATGTAAAGTGCCATATAAGAAATGTTTCGTTTACGTTTCGAAACATTTATGGTTATAATAGCGTTTAATGACTTTTTTGTTTAATGTTTTACGGTATATTGTTATTGACTTAGCATAGCTAAAAATATTACAAATTAATTCCAACCAACATTTCCATAGAAGTTTGCTATGTACCAAAATTAAGTTTTGTATTTTATATTTGTTGTTTATAGAGCATATATGTTGTACAACCGAAACGAGAACAATTGACAGCGATAAAAAAAATCAATTGGACAAGTTTTGCAATGAAGAGGGGACGGTAGATAATGTTAACACTAACTGTTAAAAGTTACACACAGTTTACTGTAAAATCTGTACTCTTTTAAACGAAATTAAACAGGTATTTCGATGATTCCATTTCGAGTGCTTTTATTTATTTGTTTGCTGATTTTTAATGTTGGCATATTTCTGCAACACCAAAACCTGGGGATGAGCCTGCATCACCTACCAGAGAATTTTGCCTACAAGGAGGGAATTCAATTTTGCAGAAAATATAAGCAAGTTTAAGTATACAGTATACAGCAAATGAAAGAAAACTTCAATATCCGGATGTCCATAATTATCCTAGCTAATTGTGATACAAAATCTAAATAATTAGATTAATTTATTAGCTATATATGTATATATATATATAATATTATTTTAAAAAAACCAATGGAAATGTACATAAATTTTTCTTGTTTTATTATTTAAGTTCAAAATGTTAGAATAGCCCATGTGCCATATTCCACATTCATCCGATGATGCAATATATACTATGTCAGGAATGTATAAACTCAACCATAAAACACAAGTATCTGATTAATACAATAAGTCCATCAGATCAACTCATGCATATATGATTCCAACAGTAGAAAAATACCAATTCCAAAATAATGATACATTGAGAACAAATTTATTCATGAGAAAAAAACGTCATTTTCAACCTGTAAATAAAGTATAAACGCAAGATGGTATATATATAATAGAGGTATAACAGATTTGCATGGGAAATTGAGTGATGGCATCTATCTCCTGCACGACAACATCACCCCACACTCAGCTTGGGTCACTAAGTAGTCCCTTACAACGAATTTAGGTTTCATTGTAGTATTTAACATGCATGTTTCAGGTATCAAGGTATATTCATGGTATATTCTGGGTATCTAGATTTACAACTTTGTATAATATACCTTTCAAGGTTTCTTTAAAGTTGTTATTTAGGTATCTAGAAAGTTATATTTTACATGAGGTTATATTAAGGTATATTAAGGTAAATTATATGTATCTTATTCGGTATTTCAATTTCGAAAAAAAAATATCCATAATCCTTTGGGCACTGCAACAGGCTGTGAGTCATAGGGAGCAACTGAAAACGGGAAAATTTCCGATTTCAGTTGGTCCTATGTAGATGTCAGGTTTCTGGCTGTGCCAGATTATGGATTATGGAATTGTGCTGGATTATGGAATTAGAGTTTGAAGCCAACCAACCTTAACAAAACAATAATAATAATGAGAGAAAGCAGTGCTGGCCTGGAATGTCAAGGACTACCCTATGCACTGGAATGTTCTTGCATAAATGTCCAGAAATCATGTATGTCAATTCTTGAACAGTATTATTTTACTCCTATAATTTTGAATGCATACACATTTTCTCGCACCTTTCAGCCAGCACTGTTCCTCGTTTTTGTTATCGTTTTGTTAACATTGGCTGGCTCAAACTCCGTTATTGTAGCTATGATTTGATCCAATTAGAAATGTATTTTTTTTTAAAATACTGTCTTCTAAGATTTTGGAAATTGTTGCTAAGACGGTGTAAAATTGTTTTTAATTGAATAATAAATATTAATGAAGTTATAATTGCTGAATTATTTTTCCCAAGGCAGCATATTAATATTATAATACAAATTACATATATAAATAACACAAAATATACCATTTATCTACATATTTAATACATACTAAGGTTTGTTTTAGATAACCTATAACAAACCTTAAATAAACATATTGCAGGGTTCATTTTTGAAACCTTGTTAGGGATGTTTTGCATCCAAACCAACCTTAAAGAAACATAGGGTAATACTTATTTCATACTTAAAATCTACTTTGGTTATAAACCAATTCATCACCACTAAAATATACCTTCAAATTTTAGTAAGGGGTTGTTGGGAAAGTAAGTGGGATTTTTGGCAACATCCACCATACAGCCCAGACTTATCTCTTTATGATTACCATTTGTTTGTAAAATTGAAAAACGACCTCGTAGTAAGAAGGTTCCAAACCGATGGTGAAGTCAAAGAAGCAATTATGATGTGGTTGAAAGATTCTGGAGCGGATATTTACCACACGGGTATGAAGAAATTAATTACACGTTCAGGTAAGTGTTTGCAAGTTTTGGGTGCCTATGTAGAAAAGTAACTATGGGTATGTAGTAATCAAAATAAAAATACAAGTCTGAGTATGTATCTTGATGTCCTTTCTTGTAAAAAGTGTAACTTATTTTTTGATCCGCCCTCGCACATTTATCAATAGTAAAAAGCTACACTTTTTCTGAACGAGTTCGAATTCTCTGCATTAAGAGAGAAATTTTTCTGAAGAACAGGTGACAATTTGCACTAAAAGTGGGATCTGCCTGATGTAAAAGTGTTGTTTTTAAAAATGAGAATTTTTTGCATTAAAAGTGCAATTTTTCAATTGTTAATCTGTGGTTACAAAAAGCAGAAATAGTACCTAAAAAGTTTTGTATCAAGCACATTTTTTTGGAAACAATTTTTTCAAACAAAACAATTTCCAAATTATATTTTCTAGCTACAAATTTTGATAAACATTACAAAACAACACATGCTAACTTAAAAAAAGAGTGTAACTAATTCATGTTTTTGTTTTATTGTGTTCAATTGGAATAACAAATTTCAATATGTTCTAAATGTACACCTGATGGTTTACATTTTGGGAGGATTCAAAATAGGAGCACAGTTTTCAAACAATATACTTCCGCTTAATCTGGACACATCCGGCGGAGGCGTTTGGCTTCGATTAGGTGGCTGCCCAGAATACGCGAAGTTAAAAAATATATACTGTTCAGATTTGTTCTTGACAATTTGGCCCTAATAAATGGCTGCCCAGATTAACCAGTGTCCAGATAAAGCGAAATCGACTGTATTAGTAAATGAAACTTGTTTTTAATTAATATATAACATTGTTTGCAGATCTTTTTGAAATAAAATGGGTTGATGACCAACTGATCCGTGATTAACTTTCGCAGATGCTACAACGGAACATCGACCGGACATCACCAAGAAACCTGAACTGAACTGAACTGATGTGTAGCTTATCCTTTGAGACGGATCCTCCGATGGGAGGCGCTACCGTAGTTCGGGTACCTTACCCTACACTACTACTCCTCCACTACACTGCATCTCTCCCTGGCATCGCCTGGGCAGCATAGCTGTTTCAAGGCCCACCACCTTGACAGCAGGCCTTTTGCTGCCCGAATGGCATCCTCCACTGCTGCCCCTTCATCGCAAAATCCCAACCATTCTCCAGCCTCCATGCTTAACCGGCAAGCATCTAGTGCCGAACAGACACAAAACACATGCTGTAAGTCCTCCGTTCCTTCGCCGCACAGATCGCAAGTTGTTGCTATCTCCCTAAATTTAGCTAGTCGTTCATTGGTTTCCAATGATCCTGCCCTAGCTCTTAAAAATAAGGCACTTGCATAAGAATTGTCGTAAAACAGCTCTCTCCCTATTTTAGTCTTATAACTATATGTTGCCAGCGTGCTCTTCTCCTGTAACCCCTTACACCAGGCACGCTCCTCCCACTGGTTGACAATTTTCTTAATGGCAAGTTCCGATTTTGCCCAGGGTCCTTTTTTGAAGGCATCAAAGCCCAGCCTCGTCCCAAATCTTTTCACCCTTCGTTGCCATTGAGTGGACCACCCCTGTCCCCTCAGCATCTTGTAGACCTGTCTTGTCGGACATGTCTTGTCTAGGGTCCATAGCCTCCGCAAGTAGGACAACTTACTCACCATTTCTCGTGGTTCGAACCCCGACCAGCCCATCTTCCCCAGCAAGGCCTCAACTGCGGAAAATCGGTTAGCCCCCAAGGCCACCCTTGCATTCTGCCTTTGCATGATTTCCAGGTGCTTGTTGATTTGGGCAGCATAGCACAGGGCATCATTTGCATAGGTTGTTGCAGGCACTGCCACTCCTTTCCAAACCCCGCACACCGTTTCATACTACAAATAGATGATGCTCACTATGATCAAAAGATGGCGCCACTGCACGGACAAATGGAAACTGCCAGATTAACATGCCTTATCTTTTGGGGTTAATTAATAGCACACGTGAGGAGGGATTATCTTTAGGCCAAACCCTTCTATAGTCCTGGACCAATGGAGTAGGGCGATCCTAATTTCGTAAAAACTCAAGTTTTATACTGATTTGTGTAGAGTACATGATAGCCTTTATGATAACTAAACAACATTCGGACTCGATCTTTACACTACATTTTTAAAAAACCCTGTACGTCAAAACTCATGTTTTATACTGATTTGTGAAGAGTACATGATAGCCTTTACGAACAATAAAAAAATCATGGCTCTTTACACTACATTTTTTAAAAACCCTGTTTGTCAAAAATCAAGTTTTATACTGATTTGTGTTGAGTACATGATAGCCTTTATGATAACTAAAAAACATCATGGCTCTTTACACGACATTTTTAAAAAACCCTATTCGTCAAACCTCAAGTTTTATACTGATTTGTGTACAGTACATGATAGCCTTTATGAT
>JAUJYV010002065.1:0-14020 GCA_033995625.1 Ophyiulus pilosus
TATGTTATTAAAATACACTTACATTTGGATGATATCATACTCATTTCAAGCCGTTTTTAAACGAATAAACAACAATTCATGGTGCACTGTACCTATACGGTCTTTATTTTACACCATATTCACGTATTTTTTTAAAATTTCGCACATTCTGGGCAGCCGCCTAATCGGGGCAAAACGCCTCCGTCCGGATGTGTCCAGATTAAGCGGAATCGTCTGTATTATAAAAACTTATATCATCACAATAAAAAGATCAGGAAATGTATATATTCTTTCTTTGTCTTGTAATTTAATTTTTCAGAGCTTTCTTTAAAATTAAAGTAGTTAAAAACATCAATGCTCTTAAACACTATTGTATGAAAACTACACTTAAGTGCACAAAAATCAACTCACCTGCATGAATCAAGTAAAAATGTGTATTTCTCAGCAACCAAATGTCCGATTTAAAATCGAAAAATGTGGTTTGTAGACAATTTATTCCTGTTTATAATTCGCCTAGTGTGAAAAGAATTTCTGCTGAATTATTTTGGAGAATAACCCGCAACTTGTGTGGCTACTTCTGGTGGAGTAGTCATTTTATCGAGAAACCATTAATTAACAATTTGTCTGGATATGTGTTTATTAAGCTCTGAAAATCAAATTATATTCCTAAACACTTACAGCCACAGGGGCACAACGATGCATTTGGCATTGACAATGCAAATTTGGGTTGCTTTAAGTTCAACATTTTTCGCCTCAAAGATTCATCGTGAAATTTATGAAAATTAGGCGAATTATAAAGAGGAATAAATTGTCTACAAAACACATTTTTCCGATTTTAAATCGGACATTTGGTTGCTGAGAAAAATACATTTCTAATTGATTCATGCAGGTGAGTTGATTTTTTTGCACTCAAGTGTATATATACATTTCCTAAAATCATACGTTAAGTGTATTCATGCTTTAAGTGCTGGAATTTTTAATTCTGGATTACATTTTTTAACAAAAACACCTATACATCACTTATTTCTTCCCATTCTGTGAAAGATGTTATTTGGAAATCGATGTTCATTTTCAAAATTGTAAACATTTCCAAAAGACTGCTTAAAATTAATGAGGATTTAACACTTTTCATGAACAAAAACGTCTTTGGAAAATGTTGAAATTGCATGAACTTTCTTCCATTTAACAACATAAACTGGATGATCATTATTCACACATTTTTACGATCATTTTTAATAAATTCAAATTCAATATGGATAATACAAGTCATGTGAACGACGAGATAATTCAATTTTTGAGAAAAATATATGGTGAAAAGCGATTATGCATTTTTTGAAAAACAAAATATGGAATATCCATCATTAATTTTTACATCGCCATTCAATATATCTTGAAATTGTCCTAAGCTAATATCATCGATAACTTTCTGTCAACCTATATCAATTGGGATTAGGGTTTGGATTTGTAATTTTTGGTAATTTTAATGGATTTATCTATTAATTTTTTGTTGTTATCGGTCTGTCAACTTTTTTGGAGGAACTATCCCGGCATTTTCTTGGAAAAAAGTTGTGGAAAACCACAATAAACCACAGTCAACGTACATTATAACCGAGAATTGAACCAGGGTCTCTCTATTGAAAGACCGATAGCGTAACCAATATATTCACTACGCATATATAGCTCGGTATATTTACAAATTGTTAATTTCGTGCATGCTTTATAAACTTAATTCGAGCTGTATATACATTACAAATGATATAAATTTCAAAACTCGTCTTTGCACAAGCAATGCACAAGTGTTAAAATTGTGTTACATATATCCATATAGATAAATTTAAGTATTGCATCTTTTTCACATAGGTCTTTGATACATAAGTCACATAAGTCACAATTGATCTTGAAAATAGGTTTTAAAATACCAGTGTGTAATAACATATAATGTATAAGTATATTTTCAAAAAACACCCATTCTGTTTTCTATTTTGCAATTAAAGACAACCATTTTTAAATTGTGCCAATCATCCCATTTCCAGACATTTTTATATCAATCAAAATAGTTGCATATTTTAATCGTCTTAAGTATGCTAAAATTGGCCAAAAATATATGCATGTTTATATAACAATGTTTACACTATATACTTGCATTCAGTTCAATACAGAAAATTGAAAAAAATTAATTTCTTATATATATATTAAAATTAGGTAGAACTTATAAATTGCCTTCAGGTATTTTTCTGAGGATACGTGCCTATATATGATCTTTATCACAATGCTTAATACTGACATAACGTTTAAGGTACTTTTTCTCTTCTATAGTTGACAAAAATACAAAATGTAGATTTTAAGAGAACAAATATTTAAAAAAGACGAAAGGTAGACCAATAAAATTTGAATAGAAATGCTGTAAATATCGTCTGGCGTGTCTACACGACCCAATTCATATTTTATGTTGTTTATCTATGATGCTATTAAAAAAATTATATTAAACATTGTGGACTTAAGATATATAGGTATCGTAGTCTTATAATTAAAATCATGCAGGTCCCATTTTAAATCGTTTACAAGTACAATTTAAACTAAATATATGTTAATAATATATATAAGTGTAGATTCACAATCAATTTATATTAATACATTTTAATTACACTATCTATATGAATTAGGTCCATGAAGCAAGTTCTTTAATACCTATATTACAATAGTATATCTTTATTATGGCTTTTATATGTATTCCAATATAAAAAATTATATTTTTCTATAGTTTTGTTTAAAACCTTTATAAGATAAAGCTTGTATACTATGCTAATCGTATGAAATTCAATTTGTAAGAACGTTGATATACCTAATAAGAAACTATATATATTTTATCCAGCAATCACACCGTTTTGGGGATTAGAGTAATTTATGGGATCATAATATGTATACATTATATAAGACAACGACATGCAAATATGAATTATCTTCAACTATATATCGTTTTGTTAAAACTAATATATAAAGAATTACATGTACATATGCATGTCGACAGGTGGATAAATTATATCCAAAACTGCTGGTGCGCACATCAGAAACTTTTCCTTTCAATCAACAAATAAAGAGACGTATACAATATAAATTTATTTTTTCTTTATTTGAGTTGCCCAATAATATGTATGAACTTATTCTCTTTGAAATATGCATACATAAAAAAAATTAAAATATCCCACACGTGTTATAATACTGTAATACAAGTCATCAGTTATTAAAAAGTGTGCAGAATTTGCCCTTATTTATGAACAGAATTAAAATGTATATATTCCAAAAGCATTTCTTGAAGGTATTTTATTGAATTTTTATCAAACTTAATAATGAACTTCTATAGCATCGAACATGCTAGCTGTTTTGCACTAATTTTGTGCTCACTTCTGCAAAAAAATGGGACCAATACACAAGTTCACATTCTTTTCAAAACTATATTCAACAGAAATGATTTCAATAAATTTATGTATTTTAGAAAACAAAATTGTAAATACAACTTTGATGTATAACGAATAAATTTTATTTTATTCTTTATTTAAATGTTCTGCACGCAGCATTAATTGTTCCAACCCTTTCCAATTTTTATATTTATAAAATCATTTGTAAAACTTTCAGTCTCAAATGAATGACTAAATGAATGCATATGTAAAAATATCTTAAATCAATTAAGATAACATCAATCTAAAAGAAGAGGTATATAAACACAGAAATCAAACGTATACACCAAATGTATGTATATTATTAAATATTGGCCATTGTAATTGCACCATATACTACATGTATATATTAAATATGGTTCATATTTATACGAAGCTGATTATTACAAACTTGATCACACCTTTTTATATTTTCAAACCCACAAAACTAATATACAATAATTGTAAGTAGATTAAATTCATGATGGGTCTTGAGAAAGTTTTTTGAAAAAGATTTTTATAAGCATTTAAACTTTTTACTGTATGTTACAACACTTAATTCAGGATGCTTAAGCCCAAATTTGACATGCTCATGCATGCTTTCTGAAGACAAGTTTTATCTGCACATTTTAAAACTGGTGAGATACGTGCATTAAAACTTAAAAAGCATTCTATTTAAATGCTTAGACAAAGTTTATATATTGTGGAAAATCCAGAAAATTTGCAAAGATATTTCCAAGGATTTTCGATGTTATAATGTTTGATGCAATAGTTTGACATACTTTTAATTATGCATGATTCTTTTTAATAGCCATTTCATTAAATTTTGAATTATTGACAAATCGTTTTATAATCTTTACGTGCATGTTTTTAATATCATATCCTTAAACATTTAATGCATTTTAATTTATAAAAGATGTTAAACCAAGTGTTTATCACCGCAATCAATCTTTAAATTGTTTTTGACAAAAGGGATATAACGCAAAATTTAAATTTTCTTGTTTGCGAGGTGAGTGACAATTATTATAACGTAATGACGTAATGCGTAAATGGAAAAGCACTTGAATATATGTATGCGCGTATCTTTAGTTTGATTTATTGATAAAACATACGAGATATCATATTCATGCATTTGACATATATTGAAATACTTATGCTCGCCAAGGACAGTGATACGCCCATTTGGAAAAGGACAATGTTAATGAAAATTACGTAATATATATTGTAGGCATTTTTAGCTTTTCAAATGTGCTCTTAACAACATATGCATGCACATGCATTATTATATACATAAGAAAACAATTATATTGTAACACAAATCTCGATTACATGTCTCAGTGAATTTATTAAATACCTATACTTGTAACTTGTAACGTGAATACAATTTTCACTGAGACGTGTATAATTTACTCGTATAATGGTCATTGTGCAAAATCTATAAAAACTCGACGAAAAAAATGAAATTTCAGAAACGCGCGTTAAGTATAAGAAATCAAATGATTTCTGGTTAAAATATAATTTTAAATCCAGCATTAACATATATTATTTAAAGCAAATTCGCGAAAGTTATACTTGGAAAACTATATATGCTTTATATGACGTACAAGTAAAAAATATATATATAGAGTTCAGAATTTAACAATTTGTTCTTACATTTGTTTAAATATTTCAATTATAATTGCATATATTCCAAATGTGTATACATGCATGTATTGTGATAAAAATATACTTTATATATCTTTCGTATTTCGATGCATAACCAAGTATAAACTACAAATAAATTAGGTATAATACTTAATCACAACTTTACATGTTACCTTTTGTTTTTATGGTGTATATACAGATATTTGCGGAGTGAAGTTATTCCAAATTTCAACTCTATATCTATATAAAATTGACCCCAAAACACTTCAATAAATCATTTTCAAAAATTTCTCATTAAACCGATATTTACGTAACGAAAAACACATCTTACCTAATCTTATGCCGCGTGATTAATTTGTCCAAATCAATGATAAGTTTAAATAATATGGTCTTATCGAATATGTCACGATCACGATTCCTTCATTTTAGCATAAGTAAATGTTGCATATACTCCTGCTGCATGAATATACAAGTATAATTTTCACATCTTGCAATATTTTGGCATCATGTGTACATATAGGTAATGCCTTATACAATTTTTTTATAATGTGTGAAATTTAGAAGTTTTCTGAATAAAAGTTTTATATATAAAACTTTTATTATTTTATTTCATGAAAACGTAAAGATATATAATTTCTATCGAGCTATACTGCATGTTTATTGGCACTTCTAAAATTGGTATATAAAAATAAATATATATCAAACGACTGAAAGCAACTTACCAAAATTATGAGGACTTTAAACATTCATAACTATATAGACATGATTCATTATTTGTGTATTTTAATGACAACTATATAAATGCTGAAATATATAATCAAATACTAAACTGATGTGGTTATGTGTGTTAAAAAGACATGTGCAATTGTTCATCAGTTTAGTAGATACCTGTTCATCAGTTTAGTAGATACCTGTTCATCAGTGTTAAGACCTTTTCATCAGTGTAAAGACCTGCATGTTGATCATCATGCAGTGTATTAAAGACCTATTCATATTAAAAACCTGTGCATTAAAAAGATCTGTCCAATTCATTTTAAGTCGTGGAAAACATGGTTTTCAATGATTTGAAATGCCTAAAATGCATGGTATAAATCGAGACCAAAATGCAACTTATCATAAGTTATTTTTGAAGTTTAAACAATTTCTCCTGAAAGTAAATCCGAGGAAAATGCCCATCCCTATACAAACGGCCATCTTAAAATTGGCACTTTGGGAGTGTATATAAATATTTACTAAAGTTCGCAAGAACGCCCTCACAATTCGCGATTTTTACAGAGATGACGAACAGTTTTCTCTCAGTAATTCTACTCCCAAAAAAGAAATTCCTCCGAGGAGGGTGGACCATAAAGAAGACTGGGGGCAATTGGGCAACCTAAGCCCATAAAAAGCGAACGACGTGCTATAGGGGGTTCCCCTAAAACGCGTTTTTACACCCGAAAGCCCATCCTCTCCCTTCGGCGCAAACGAGGAGAGGCGGAGGAATTGGGCTTGCAGGGGCTCGAGGGCCCCTTCGCCTTGCCCTGATAGGGTACCTCGGCAGTCGAGGGGGCGGATCGAGGGCGCCCTAATCGACCAATGTTGCGTTTAATCGTCACGCAGCCACTCGTTGCTTCGCCATAGCCTTGCGTTCAAAAATCGATGAAGGACAACGGTCGCACTCGCCACAGTTCAATGCTGCCTGGGAATTAACGCTGTTATTGAAATGACATTGCTAGGGGTTGGAACTGCACCCCTCCCCCCACCCCACAAACTAACGCGCCCCACAAAACGCCCTATAGCGAATGAAACGCCCGCAATCGGACCTAAAGGACACATGGGCATACAAATGCGAAGCGCCGTATACGGTGAAATGTACGTATACGGTTTGAGAAATGTTCAAACTTTTTCTATATTCAAGGACCCTTTAACCCCTAAACGTATTGAGGAACCTTTAATTGAAGTTTCTTAATAATAACGAAGGCATACTATATAAATGTTGGGTTATATTCTTAATTAATCATACAATTCAAAGAATAAACATTGCATTTATATAATATAACATCTTCCTATGGAATCACAATGGGTCCTAGTTATATGTAGTTTGAGAAACGTTATGTTAAGATCAGGTCTCATTTTGTGTACAAATAACACAACCGTAAAATAAATAAATTTGGGTTGAAATTAATATATATGTCATTTGTAAGCATGTTGCATGGCAATATATTGAATTAACTTTGAATGTATATTTGTTCAATATTTCAAACAAATTATATGCAGAAACAATCTATAGAAAATAAACGTACAAGTCGTTTAAAAGTAAAACTACATTTTATATACATTTTTCATTCTTTCATAAGAACTGTAAAAAGTTAATCGCCAATAAAATATCAAAAAACAAAAAATTGCGTTTGTTTGGTCCTGTTTATTATACACCTTATGTGCGTGATCATGTCTGAATCACGTGTTTGTAATGGCAATACTATTATTTATAATTTAGCTTTCATTTTTTTAAAATTTAGTGAATATTAATAATCAAAATTTAATTTATTCCTTCAAAATTAAAACTTTCATGAATCGATGAGGCCATGGACTGTTTTTGAAATCTTTATCTCCCTTTCAAATGAATTTATTATCTTATAAATGTCCATGGAGTCAGCAAAGAGATGCCAAGTATGGAATACGATAAATTACTTAATTTGTATATATTCAAAGTGCATGGTAAACATTTATTGTCATTCGTCGGAATTTATGTGTTACATTTAAATTTTAATTCAAGAGAGAACGTTAAATCAATTAAACGTAATTTTTTAAATTCCACATTAAGAAATATACAGGGCTGTCGTTGAAAATATTAACCATTGCATAAATAATACGCAATGATAATTATACATTTTAAAGTCAAATAATTTTATAAGTAATTCGCAAGTATATATATAATATGCTTAAGCCGCGCCTCGCAGCATTATTAGAGAGATTGAGCCAGCCAACGTCTTAACGTTAACCTTAACGTTAAAGGCGGGAAGGGAAGATCTATAAAGATCTATAAGGGAATCTATAAATACAATTAACAGGACCTGTGGACGGGAATTCTTTTTTACAATTTGAAACTTGACTAATTTGAACTCATTATATGCAGTATGATGACAGTCACGATAGGGTTGACTTGCCAAAAAAAGGCATTTGCATCATGCCCATCTGTAATTCCAAAACATAGTATATCGCTGCCATCAAACGGAAATATCGAGAATTGTAAATTTTAATACATAAATGCGTGCTTACGAATAAGAAACATGCATATTGTACTTGTCTAAACATTGTTAGATATATTTTGTTCCATGCGAAAATTTAAAAAAACGAATCTTTTTCAACTTTTCACGTTTGTTCATTATCTCCAAAAATGATTATTGACCACCGTCGAAATTTTCATCAAATTTTCATCAAATTATCAAATGGTTTTTAATTCTCTTTTTGAGAAACGTTGTAAAATTTTCTTTATGTACGTATGGATATCTAATATCCATCCTATACTCACATCTTAATTCACTAATAAATTTAACGGAGCAACTTCTAGAATATACAGGCAATTGAAGATTTGAATTATGAAATAATTTTTTATATATAAAATAATGTAGCTGAATATATATACTTGCTTATAACTATACATGAACAATAACGAGCCATTTAATATATTATGCATCCAACTTCAAGCATAAACATGTTCATGTCATTGTTTTGCAAGTGGGTTTTCCTAACCTATATTTCACACAAAATGGCACTAAGATTTCTCGCTTTGTATCAAATAATTAACATGTCTAATAATTTGTATTTGTAATTAAAGTATCAATTTTCGATAATTCAGAAAAAAATTCTTTGATATGCAAGATATCCATTAAGTCTCTGACATGTGATGGTCTTGATGTTGTAATATTTAGAAATGTGCAAGATATTTTTCTGAAGTTATACAATATTCACTATCCACAAATGCAATATATTTTTATTGTATACGGAGTAATTCATATTATAAATACAACCGACTTTCTTTGCATGTGGTGTTACTAACTCTGACGAAGATTACGGTGCTACAAAACTTGAATACCTCATGCATGGCGTTGGACCATGCACCTTAAACCTTAAATGTGCTCAATCCATCTTTTTGAACACATTTTGAACAGATTCTACATATAAATGAGTCTTGGATCTATCGAATATCTTCGGTATGACATCAGTAAGGACACATATGTATGATAATCCAATGTAAGGATAGGGAAAAACACAATAAAAATGATGTTGGCCGTCGTAAAAGTTTCTCGTATGTATGCAAACATGCATAGCATGAATGTATTGTAAGAAAGCTAGCTGTCAAGGATACGGGAATTAAATTTCAGCGAGCTTTCCTGCCATACACTCGTGCTATGCAAGGTTGCTTACCTTATTGTTACCTTGTACTTTTGGTAAGAAACTAAAATGTAATTTGTAAATTGGATAATAAGACGTTGGTAATTAAACATATAGCACCGGAACCAACCGCGCAAACGGAATGACCATATTTAAATCGGGTTAAGTTATTTTGGGTGATAAGTTTTTGCTCACCCGGTATATACACCCTATAAACGCCAACGTCTTAACATTAACCTTAACGTTAACCTTAACGTTGATGCGGGAAGGCGCGGTTGTATATGATGCACGTGCGTTCTATTGTTCTGCACGTGAGTTATAACGTTCTGCACATGAGTTCTATCGTTCTGCTGGTGATTTCTATCGTTCTACACGTGAGTTCTATCGTTCTGCACGTGTGTGCTATCCTTCTGCTGGCGAATTCTATCGTTCTACACGTGAGTTCTATCGTTCTGCACGTGAGTTCTATCGTTCTGCACGTGTGTGCTATCGTTCTGCTGGTGATTTCTATCGTTCTACACGTGAGTTCTATCGTTCTGCACGTGAGTTCTATCGTTCTGCCCATGCGCATTTATAACGTTATACGTGCATTTCGTTCCAATATTGATTACTCTGATTATAAATTCAGTTTTAAAAAACTAAGTTGTATTTAAAAGGCAAGTGCTTAGCCTAACGACAATTTCCAGTCATATTATTGTTCATAATACAGGATACAGGTTTATAACAGTTTTACAATATTGTCTCGCATAATTCCAAAAAATTTATTTTCAAGGGAAAAGTTTAAATTCAGTGAAAACCGATCTGCTTTTTATGAATGTTAGGAATTGAGAATTATCTTTTTAATTTCATCATAATAATTTTTATAATCGATATATGCTATAAGTTACGCGTGTTATATCATATGCATATGTACAGTATACATGTATAGATTTACTATATTTTTCTTTTGGCATTCTGTTAGGAACTGATCATAAAAAATGCACGAATGGCATGAAGTGAACGGATAACTGACGTCATTGAGATTAGAGAGTTTGAGCCATCCAAAGTTAACGAAACGATAACGAGAAACAGCGGGGCGGCCCGGAATGGCTTTGGAATGCCATGCTTCGCATAGGGTAGTCCTTGACAATCCGGGCCGTCAGAGCTGTTTCTCGTTATCGTTACTGTTATCGTCTCGTTAACGTTGGTTGGCTCAAACTCTCTAATAATACACCCCATGCATCCTACAACGTACTATGCATATACTTGTATTTTAGAAATTTCTTTATTATGCAGCAAATTGCACAGCTTCTTTTTATATTTTTATAGTGTTTTTTAAAAATTTCTTTAGGCTTTTATGAAGCCCTACAACCCATTACTCAAAAACAAATGAATGATGCCCTAAGCACAGCCTAACTATATGATGCCCCCTACAGAGGTGACATTCCTACATCATTGTTGTAATGTTTTATTTGTTTTGCATTAACTTTTTAATTTTAAACGCTTATTTCATAAACGGGGCTTTCACATTCTTAAAGTGGCTGTAGACTTTACGAGCGGAGAGTAATGAAATCGTGTATACAAATTTACATTTATTGGTGGAGTGGTTGTTTGTATATTACACGGTATTTCTCAAGCTCTTACAGTCAAATTCTTAAAGAAATATCAAAAATACTGGTTTCAGCATATATTTTCAGCTCACAACAACACAGCTGTATACAAAGCAACGTATATCTGACAGTTCTGAAATTTTGGAGTATTCATGAAATGCAAAAGCAAGTTCTCATGTAAAATATTTCCACGAAATGCAAGGAGCCAAACTATATATATACAGGGTGTTCCAATATCTCTTAAAATAAACAAATCATAAATGTTATCAGAATACAAGATTATACTATTATCAACTTGCCTTTCAAATTATGCAAGAATTAAGGAGCCTCCTCTGAAATTTTAAATGGGGACCCTCCATTCTTTTTTTGCAGACTACGAATCTGTGCTTAAAACAACTTTTGTCTAAAACATTTCCCCCCATCATTTTAGGTTAGATGTTGCTGTAATCGATGCAACTGTACAAATGTTAAGAAATTTACATCATACGAATAAATGTTCCAAATAAAAGTGTAATTGAATTCGAAGGAGGTAATTAAATATGAAAAATTATAGCTGCTCCCCCTACCTCTGTTTTGAAGGAGCAAACGAAGTTCAATATGTTTAAAAAATCTCCATTTAATACAATGCATTTTTGAACAAAGTAAAACAAAAGGAAGAATACAGTTTGTATTCATCAGGTAAAAACATAATTAACTATTAAATAAAAATGCTGCTAATGAAACCAAAACAGAAACCAAAGTTAGTTTAACAAATGTTCGGAATGCACTTATTAATAGGCGTTTAATAAAACAGACTTCTAGCAATTCATCGCCATCAATTATGGCGCATGGAGTAATAAAATGACGTCACATGTTCTCAGCAATTTGTAGCCACCTCACTATAACACATTTCTTTCAATTTTCCCCAAAGATAAGGATCTACAGGTGTAAGGTCTATAGGGGAACGATCAGGCCAAGCTGCAGGACCAATCCTCTGATTATGAAATTCATCAGAGACATTTAGTCACCCAGACTTACCATTGGCGGGATAGACAGCACTGTTTTCTTTTTTTTCGAAATGCACATGTGCCTGATAACGTGAATGTGATTCTGGGTAAAGAGGAACAAAACCGTGAAGTGCTGTTTCAGGGTCTAAAAAAGCAACACAGCGGCGTCAAATTTAAATTTAAACGGGTTAAATCTTAAGGTGCTCCTCCTAAACACCGTCAGTTCAGGGTATTTATCACGTGACAGGTGGACGGTCCCCTGTCGTCAACGTGTTATCATTTTAACGGGGAATTTTACCATTGTACAAGACATGCGATCAACATATACGGTACAAGTTAACCGTCGGTAGTTTGCTAAATCTCTCTAATATGTTTAGTATCAATTTAGCCATGTACAAGTTCGTAATGAGCTGGACAACCAGTTAAATTGGTGATTCCCGAATCAAGGGCAATTTTTCTGGTACTGATGTTCGGGTTCTGGACTATCCTATATTAATTTCAACATTATAGTTCGTTGCAATTTGTCTTCGATGCTAGTGAAATTTGTCAGGATGAACAACTACCTTTCCTTTACTGCCCTAAGCCCGTGTACACTTTGTATTATGGCTAGTCAGGCCCTGTGTAAAAGTAATGGTTAAAGGCCCATAAGCCACCAGAGGGTGCTAAACCGGAATATGGCGGTATACGTTAAGTGTCGCCATCTGGGACGTTTAAATGCGACGCTGACTTCCTAAATATATCTTATTTCTTCATATAGAAAGGCACTTGCCCACCACACAGACATGTACATGTACATGTCATCAGCCAAGTGACCCCAAACTGCGAAATTAGCTTCTGTGCGAGCCTTTCAATCAAATGTCTGAAAGATCTAGGTCTCACAGCGGGAAAACATCAGTCAAGTATAACAATCTCAAAATTGGAGAAACCAGACGACATGGATACCAAAACAGAGAGCTACTCTAACAAATGTAGGACATGGACAAAGGCGCTTGGCATGGGGCACTTATCTCACTTGGTATTTCCCCTTAAGAGGGTATACCCATGTAATGATCAAATTTCTTTTAGCTCCAGATATCAAAAATACGTTCAAATTTTAACATTGAACCAAAATTTGTCAGCAGGTAATTTGTCTGCTCAAGAATTTAAAATGTCTCCATTTATTTTAAGTGAAGCATTTTAGAAAAATATTTATAAATCAAGATCGAATAAATGTAAGAGCTGTTTAATTAATACGTAAAAATCTAATGAAGAACTTTGTTTTTTATTTATCTAAATAGACATTCAAAATTTCAGTTTGGAAACTATCACTATCGTAAAGATGAAGGATTTATAGTCCTCTTCATCCAATAGACGTTCAGACATTTCCTGGTAGTTTCCAGGGTTATTTCCTCAATCTTTAAGCATATAGGTGTGATACTGATCGACATTAATAGCGAATGGATTGCTCAACACTTGAAATGAATCTTAGGCAATACTTATGCAAAGCTCAAAAGACGTCTTCATGTCTTAATTATCGTACATGTTGTACAAATATTCTACATTATGAAATTTTAAAAAACATATGTGAATAATATAGTTATTGACAGTATATTTGATGCTGCCAAAGATACTCTTGATCCAGCTTCAATATTACTCACAGTTCAATATTATACAATTTTCAAATATTGTGTTGTTATAAAACTGAAACTTGGAACTTGTTACCTTTGTTTATATAAAAAATATTGCATGGTGTCATTTTGTATAGGCAGATATTTTCAAAAATGTTTAACGCTTAATTGGCTGGTCGAAAATTATGCCTGTGAGAACCAATATAAAATACTATTTATCTATAAATATTGAAATTGCAAGATAAAGCAAATGAAACTACTATATGTCAAATTGTTCACATAGGATATAAAATATACATTTAACCTTAAATTTGTAACAAAAGGTGAAGAGTACACTGTAAAAACCAAAGTCTTAATTTAAGATACTTTTCGTGTCAATTCTTGTAGAGAAAATCAAGATGTTTTGC
>JAUJYV010002066.1:0-14018 GCA_033995625.1 Ophyiulus pilosus
TATTTTTTTAACTTCGCATATTCTGGGCAGCCGCCTAATCGGGGCAAAACGCCTCCGTCCGGATGTGTCCAGATTAAACGGAATCGACTGTATATGAACAGAAAAGCTATCATTTCAGTGTTTTGTTCCACAGCAAATACTTTTTTCTGGAATTGTCTTGTACACTTTCAAGGCTTTGCTTTCGTTCTCTCTTCAATTGTATCAAACGTGTTGCTGAAGTACGAACCTCCCTGGAGATGGGTGTGAAGTATAACGATAACGTGATTAGCCCATTGAGCTGGAAACATGGGGTTAAGAAACATTCCTTCAATCTACAGAAATCGCCATGGGGCACAAACCAAACGCTAAACTATTTATTGCTAAACGCCTTATGAAACGGGGCGAGAACTAGCGAATCAAGGCCAAGATCAACTGCATGGTTACAAATACTAATACAATGTATTGGCATTGAAAAGACATCGTGCATGTGCTTTGATTTTCAAAGTAGCCTCTGTGAGTTTCATTTTTAAACATGCGAGGGAAATTACCATAAACCGTAATGCCTCACCTTCAACGTCCTCTTCTACTGCGTTTCAGTGGCATACTTTTTGAATTAGCATTACGTCATTAGATAGTTTGTGCCAGCCAACGTCTTTATACATAACTTAAGTTTAATGGCGGGAAGGGAGGAGCCACACATTGAACTACCCAATGAACTAAATGAACGTCATGAGTGCGCATGCGTGGTTCTTCCCTTCCCGCCATTAAACTTTAGGTACTATGTATAAAGACGTTGGCTGGCACAAACTATCTAGTAATTTAGTCTTCCAGGTGATGCAATCATTCCCCACGAGCAACCAATTAAAATTTTCTTCAGTTGCTGTCAAAGTCAATCCTTGAATCTTGACATTCGCCATCAAATATTAAAATCTTGCGTTATAATTGGACCAATAAATGTGCAATCGGCCAATGAAAGCAAAGGTGCATTTCGCATGGAATTTACACCTAATTCACTAGTGCAATTTTTTAATGCAAATTGAACTTAATAAACTATAGTTGTCGTCACTCACATATGTCCTATTGGCTCAATTTGTAGTTCTTTACTTTAAAGGATCGAGTTTTCGAGTACTCCTTGGTCGCTCCATTGGTCGGAATGGGGCGGTGTTTCGCCGCGTGGCGATTATTTGATTGGGTAAGCTGTGAAATCATCATTGATTAGTATTGCCAGTTTCGATAATTTGATGACGCACTTTTAATTCAAAAATTATGGCATTGAAACGCAGCATTAGTGTGAATGAAGTAGTGTTGGGCAGTATTTTAGTACATTGAATGAATTTGAGTAACGAGTAAAAGAATACTGAATAAAAAGAGGAATACCAAACGTACTCGATATGTATGAGTACAAAAGTAATTGAATGCAACTGTACTCAAAACGTATGAGAAAAATGCACTCGATTACAAAAATTTACTCACAATGGGTGATTACAAATGTTCTTGAGTATTAACGTAATCTGAAATTATGAGTACCAACGTAATCGAGTATAAATAGAAATACTTTTAGTAAGTAACTGAGTACATTGAATACATTTCAGTAATGAGAATGAACAATTTAACACGAGGGTCATTCTAAAGGCTAATGTATCCTACTTTTTATTGTTATTGGATGCACTGTTCCTTTTTCCTAAAATTATTACCATTTTGTTCGCATGGTCACGTCTTCAATTTTAATTGGTTCTGCTTGTAATAAAACCTACTGTGTATAAAATAAATTGAGTACAATTTTCCCCAAGTCTCCTGCTCACGAGTACAATTTGCCCAAGTCTGATTCATATGACTACTTATTACATGCCCTCTACTCATACTATGGAGTTTCATGATTCCCCTGTAATCGTAATCATTATTCCTATTCATAACCACAATTTGCCAATCTGGTGTGAAGCAGTGTTGTCATAAGCTTCACAGCAATTCAGTTTATATTCCCAACTTCCTCAATTTGACTCAAGGAACTAAGGACTACCAGAAATGTCGCTATCCTAGTGTCATCTTACTATATGGTAATTCCCTCATTGAGACGAATGTGTAACCAACCGTTCACTGCTTGCATGCCTGGAACAATTTACGAGAATTATAGAAACTTCAATTCTAGGTATTGAATGACCCCGGTTTTGTTTATTTTTGATGGCGCATGCGCAGGTGGGTTCCTGCCTAACAACCTCCATTCTTTTCAATTTGCATCGTTGAATTTGTATTTTTCCTCGCTTCTGCCAACAAACAGTTGAGCCTTTCCTTAATTTTGGAGGACGTTTTGGACTTCCTCGCGGTGCGTTTTCTAGATTACAATTATGGGCGTTCCCATTAATAATAAGTAAACAACGTTGGCCAAAAACGAACGCTTTAATAATTCGAGATAAAGCGTTCATCCATCTTCACGAATGGCACCCTTGAGACGGTGGACATGGTCACCGAGGTCCAATTCCGAGGGAAGAGCACGACACGGACACGCCTTGGCACGAAATTTGTTGACCTCAAAGGGGACTAATGGCCGATTTAGATATTCCTCGTTTAAATAATTGAAATTATTCATGATTTAGTGACACGGCTCTGCGAAATTGAAATTCAAAATGGCGCCCGGGGCTGGCGTTATTGTGGACGAAATTGGGAGATTATTTCGTGAAGATCTTCGCCAAGGACATTTACATGACACAAACTGGTTTTGGAGTAGTCACGCCAGCGAAAAAACCCTTACGTTAGTTTACTCATTGAAATGCGAATCTACTATAGATTGATAACGTGAAGCAGTTTTTTTTATACTGTATCTGCAGTCGAGAGTAAATAAACAGAATAAAAGCTGATGTGTCAAGGCTCCACAAAGAAAGGTTTGGCGTTCAGACGCCAATTTTGGAATCATTATTGTAGTCTGAGTGGGGCAGAGATAACCCGGTTTACCCATGGTAGACTTTCCAATCAAACGCAATCCAGAATTGCCACCGTGGCGCCATGAGATGCTACAGTAATGGAGTTGCTCGAAAGTTATCGCAGCGCCATCTGGCTGCGGTTCAATGCTTATCAAAGGAAAATAATGTAACATAACATGGTTTCTGTCCGTATACACCAAGACTTTCATCCCAAGTTACGTTTGTCAAAAACCAGACATTAGTGGGGTAATTTGGACTTTGATATTTAACTTGCAACATGGGCTCATAAGTGTTTTATCTGGGTAAAATTTAAAGCAGCTTGCCTTAAAAAAGTTGTCAAAATAAAAGTTTGTATTATGACAATTCGTGCTATATAGAAACTACGTATATCAACATTGATCCTCATATATAAGATATACTATCGCATATACATGTATGACCCAATAAAAAATTTCCATCTGGGATGCATTGAAATAAAGCACTGTCCCAAAATTATCCCACACGATGGGGTAATTCTGGGATAGAAATTGATGGGATTATCCCTACACCTAATAATATCCACATTTTACGATATACGTTATCAATAATGCATATATTGTTTCTAAACTAATCAATACATTAAAAAAATCTGTTAAATTTCTATTGTGGGGAATATTGATATTTAGATATACATACAACAAGTCAATTCCGTATGACTACTATCGTACAAGCCCTCATTAGCCAATCGTGGTCCTTGATCTGTCCCGCAGTAGGACTGTAGGACACCGTGTTTTCTTGTCCTTGAATTTGGAATTGTCGAGTTGCAGAAAAATGCAAAGTGCAAGGTTAAGAGAGAGATAGGAAAAAATGTTTTCAAAACAATAACTGCGAAAGTAATTAGCATCAAAGTTAAATAAACAGGCTGGCACATGTACTAGGGCGCGTAACTGTCAAGGCAATAATTAGGAATTTGTACGTGGTCTTGAGGGGGTTTGGAACTGGGTTTGGAGGGGAAGGAAGACGCCGAGATGCTTCAGTGATGACAAGTCAACAATTTAGTCAACAGCTGGCAAGGTCCGGGCTGCTGAGTTTCCGAAAATGTTTAAAAAATCCTAATTGCATAATTTAGGGAAGGGGAAGAATTTTTTGTTGTTGTTGCTTTTGAAAGTTGATTATTTTCAGGGTTAGACCCTATACCGTGAACATAATGACATGTGCTTAGTCCTTCATAAATGATGTACTCTATACATGATAGCGGATGTCCGCTCATTTCCTGAGAAATTTTATATTTTTTAGTAAGCTTGAATTCATTGCCGCAATCATTTCTTCAGAATCCCTGGTTGAATAACTATTGATTTTGCTATTGCGAAGTATTATAACCTGATTTGATATCAAAAACGGGCTCAATGACACGGGACTGACAATACATTGCTTCACGATGGTTTTCTTAACCTGCCCATCCTATGAATGACGACATGTATATGTATGTGTGGACTTAAGATAAGATAAAAGTGGTACAGTCATTGTTGTGTTGCTAAAAGGTTCAAATCTGCCAATCGAATGTTTTTACGAATTTTTTACAAAATAGACAGACGTTTAGCAAACCTCCAACCGTTCACTTGCCATAGGGAAAACGACGGTAAAATTCCATGTTATATTCCTTTTAACAGCCAATGTTGACGACAGGACTCCGTCCACCAGTCGTGACTGAGCGGACGGCACTTAGGAGAAGCGCCGTTAGATTCAATATCCTTTGTAATGCACAGACTGTCTAAATAGCGTTAAATAAGTTACAGCAGTGAAAACGTTCACGGAGCAGCCATGTTTTTTAAAATTATTCCCTCAAACAATCAGGCACATGTGCATTTGGAAAAAAGACACGGTTTGGTTCCCCTTTGGGGATCGTTCTCACGCACATGTGCATTTCGAAAAACACACATAATCGTCAACGGTGAGTTTTGGGGGCTAAATTCCCCTCATTAACGATTGAAACTACGGTGACATTTTGGTGACAATTTCTGAATATTATTGTGTGTCGTACAGTGTTTTTCATAAATCTTCTGTGGGCAAAATCCCTGATCAACTCATTGCAAATTCAAGTGGAATCGGAACTTGTTTTAAATAATTTCCATAAATAAAGTGCTCTGAAAGGTCTGGGTTTTGTCTACTTTTGAGTTTCTAATTAGAATGTTTCATTATGTTTTATGGTTTATTTTATGGTCTGGTAACTATTCAAGCTAAGTATCATCGCACAACCTTGAGACAGATTATGATTGTGGGTTTAATCGCCACTATCACGTGATTATTGACGTCAACGTCACCTGTGTGCTAACCACTAGACTTAAGCAAATTATACTCCGTAGTAGGAGTACTGATTACGATTGCATTGGAATAATGATACTCCATAATACGAGTAGAGCAAATGTAGTCAATTATCAGTAGTCAATTGAAATGAGTAATCACTTGTGCAAATTGTACTCATGATTTGGAGTACTGATTACGAGTATATTGGAATCGTACTCCACAACGAGTAGAGTCCAAGTAATCAGTAATCATACGGAATGGGTAGAGTAGTATCGTGATTAGAATACGATTACTGGATATGAGTATGACGAATTGTAAAATTATCGTTTAGGGAACTCAATTTATGTATACAAAGTAGGTTTTATTACAAGCAGAACCAATTAAAATTAAAGACGTAACCACGTGAACAAAATGTTAATAATTAAATCGAAAAAAGGAACAGTGCATCCAATAACAATAAAAATTAGGATACATTTTTAGGATGACCCTCGTGTTAAGTTGCTCATTTACAGTACTCGAATTGAAAGAATTTCCATTTATACTCGATTACATTGGTACTCATAATTCCAGATTACGTTAATACTAAAGTAAGTTTGTAATCACAAATTGTGAGTACATTTTTTGTAATCGAGTACATTGTACTCGTACGTTTTGAGTACGTTTGATACTTCAATTACTCGTTGTACTCAGTATTCGTTTATTCGTTACTGAAATTCATTCAATGTATTCAATTACTGCCCAAAACTGCTAACCACTATGGTGGAACTCTAAAATCGTATGTCATTTCTATGCTGACTGCAGTATACAGAATTTCTTTTTTTATGTAGTCCTTTTCGAATTTTCGAATAGAATTAACTGGATCATCGCATTTCGGTGATGTCTACTGTTTGAACTGTTGCAAACAATATTGCTGTTCAAGTTTGTACTCTGAAACCAGTCTGATAAGCAGTTCGCATAAACGCACGATCTGTTAGCACAGGTGGCGCTGACGACGTTACCGCCCGAGGCGCCCCCATGCCGGTCGCATTTTTTAAAATTTAATGACAATGTCAATAGGAACGCTTTAATCTCATTTAATCCAAGGGTGCCACTTTAGATATTAAATTTCAAAGTCACACCTTCAGCAAACAGAGACAACACGCAGACCAGACTTAAAAAAGGCTTTCCATTTAAACAAAGGCCTTGAAAGGCGGAATTTTTGGCTTACTTTTGTGCAACCAGTCCTTAGGTGTGCGCCATTTTTCATCTCTTTATATATATTACCAATTGTTTTTTTGTTTTTTGCATGGAGTGTAATCCAAGTGCACGTGGACATGCCTTGGTAGCTCGGGTTTGCCATTGGTCCAACGTGTGTGTGTTTTTTCTTGTATTTTAAAAGCAACTTCGAGGAAGGGTCCATGACACAAAGTCCTTCAACTCTCCGCCACCTCACTTGAAGGTGTTTCAGCATTTTTTCCCCTTATATCCCCACTGATTTGATCACATTGTTTGAGTCGAACGGGTGGCGTAAATATTGCTCGTATTTCATTGTGAATAGTTCACCGATCCCTACTCTGTCTATAGGGCCACCCATAAATGCTGCACTTTTTCGTATGGAAAAAGTCTTACTTTTCAATGCAAATGAGCCGTTCAGAATCGAATGTTTCTGCACCATTTAATACCAGTAGATTTTATGGTGGCATTGCGTATAAAATGTGATGATGACGTTGAGGTTAAAACCCACCCACTATACCTGGGGTGAACGTCCAGTATGTGAAGATAAGCAGAGAACATTAAGCGTGTCTATTGAAAAAACAGGCGGAATATTGAAAATGCAAGCATATGTAGTTGTTGTAATATGACATGTTAGATGGAATTTTGCACCCTTGTTAGAGATGTTTTTTTGCTGGGATGACATATGCTGTATATGTGTCATCCCAGCAAAAAAGCATCTCTTGAGAAGGAGAATGCATATCCACTTTGATTAAAAATGTAGATATAATTAGCTATAAGTAAATAGGGAAGATTTAATCTTAGTCTCTACAAGGGCTGAACAACCTACTTTGTGGAAACTGGTAATTACAGCGTGAGGAAAACTATGCCAAAATTGAAAGAACGTCTTATATATGAATTTCATTGCACATTTTGTTATTTATTTCAAACAAATCACATGTTTTAGGCTGGATGCATAACGCATTAATGAAGACGTTTTACTGTGATTAATATGACCCGAAAAATCAAAACACTTGAGTTGTAGTCTTGTAGATTTACAACGTTGTAAATACATAAAAACCTGTAATAACTACCCTACATAAAAACTAATTTTCATAGAATTTATGCCAAGTTCATGTCAGCTGCACATGTAGATTTACTTAAATTCTACCCAAATCGGTTTTCAGCTAGGATAAAATCCATTCTTTGACTACAGCTAATATGCACAGTTTTAATTGTCACGAAGGCAATATTCATACTGTAAATGTTATCCACGAAAAGTTTCAACAATTTTATGAAATCATTAACACTTGTTATGTATTTTTAAGAACAATTTAAATTCAATTCATTGCCCTATAGCAGTCAGCACAAAAATTCCATAAAATCCATATGGCAGGGGGGTTTTTTCCACAGAAATTTTGTTTCTATTTTGCAAATCGTAATATTTATTAAACGGTACCAACTTAACTTCAGCATAGGTTTTGTTCTGTGTATATACCTAAAGTTTTATGAAAGACCCTTTCGTTCTAGTTAAATCATCGACATAAATCCTGATATTTTGGGCCCAGTTTTCATCTACTTTGTTTGCAAAATGGATTAAATCTATGTTTTTACCCCACTTTTGCATAAGATCATTAGCTGTATTTGAACAGGATAGATAACATTGCTTGCTAGCCCTCAGACATTTTTTTTTACAACCCTGGTATACACGTCTTACCACCCTTATCCCAATTTATTTTGTCGATTTTTTTAAAAAAAAACCTAAAAAAACTTTGCACTGCAGATATCTAATTTATGCCAAAGTTATCATTTTCAACGAGTTTTTTCTGGTTTTTAAATCCTGTCGTGTTGTGGTTTCAGTTGTAATATGGTTTAATGGGCGCGTGTGCTATTGCGGATAAGGGAATTAAAATCAACTTTGCTCCCCATCCTCCTTTCTTTTACCCCTTATTACCCCCCTCGACAGCTGTTATGTGATATTAGGAAAATGTGAATAAAAAATAACGATGCGAATGGCGATGCCCCATTGCGGTGTATGTAATCTCGTGTTCTTGGAAATTGAGATTAGCTCCCCGTGGCCTAATAGCACCCTTCCGTTGGCAGTTCAGAAATCAATTTACTTGAAAATTTCTGAGAAAAATGGCGAGATGTTTCAGTTTTTCCAATGGTTTAAGTCGGTGGTTTATGCTTCACTAGGACTTCGTTGTAAAGAAATGACATGCGGCGCCCTATAAAATTGTCTGTATGTAAGGTGTGTTTTATATAATAGGTGGTTTTGAGAAATTTTAGCTTTCTAAAGTTGATCAACTACGTACGTGAAGTTACCTATTGAATTCTCTGTGCTTTTTATCGCAAATGACAATTAGTCTTGTTTAGCCATAAATCAACTGAGGAGTAAATATTATTAAATTAAGTAAATGCCATCTTTTTAACTTTAAAAAACAACCTAATCTGGACTACAGTTCAGTATTACAGTTTGGTCGTTTTAATATTGAAAGGGCATTATCTGTATACTTGCACTAAGTTGATCAAGCGTAGCTGCTGTCCTGTGTGGAGACAGTATGCTGTTTTTAGAGCATGAGCACAAAACTGCCCCTGAATGCAGGCAATCACTCATGTCTTCGCTGCTATGCGTGATTGCCCACATTTGTGATGCCTCACTCTATACAGTGTATAGTTTCCAATATGAAACTAGAATCCCTGGTGTATACTACAACACCATATCAAGAAAACAACCAATCTAATAACATTATCGTGCTTTGAAAATTCAAGGTGTTGGAAGGTAAATATACAGGAAAAAATTTCTTGTTTGGAAAAGTGCCACCAAATCTGTCATCTGTGTGTAAATAGTGTTTACTTTCTAATGCAATTCAAGGTGTGTTTTCCAATTTTACACTTTATGAACTGTTCAAGGCAGGCATTACATACTTGATAGCAACAGAAACTCTAGATTTAAATGTCCTTGTGACTTTTTGTGCAGAACGTTTCTCTTGTGTGCTAAGCTTGAATTAGTTACTCATACATGGGAGTGTATGAGTTTGTTTTGGAATACTTAATTTTATGATTTGGTGTAGTTGTTTTAAGACCCATAAAGTTCTGCTTATGCTAATGAAAAAGTGAATTTATGTATTATGCATTGACCTGCTATTGATACACAATGGTTAAAAAAAAATATTTTCACTTTTGGTTCAATGGGGTTTCATCATTCATTCGGCGGCCGTTTTTCAAGATGGCGGCCAAATTGACTTTTGCCTTCCATTGCCAGAATATCTGACATTGGGGGGGTTTTAAGTGGGTCTTAATTTGTGGCCCAGTGCATCGTGCCACATCGAGCTTCATTAAGTCATGGCCACAGAACGCTTGTTTTGGCCGTATGCCACGGCTTTTCACAGGAAGTAACGAAAGGGGTTTCGCATTCGCCTTCGTTTCACCTTTGCCTGCGAGATAGTGGAAGCTTGCCACCTTAACAACACGCGCTATCATTAGCATGCCAACTCTAAACACCTACCTCAAGGAGATTGCCTTTCTGGTTATACCTTCATGAAACACGTGACTGTAGCGCACCCTGCAATAAAAAGACGCATTGTAGTATGCGAGGTGTGGTGTGTTTGTTTCTGTCCTCAATAATTGAAGAGCTTGATAACCAGTGTGCACTGAAAGTGTAACTAAAATATATAGGGTTTTTTTTCACACTACTGTGGGTTTATCACAATATGCTCATTTGTATAGTGACAAAGTGTGGCTTACAAACATACGTCTTTGTAGTAACAACTACGGAGTGAACTAGGTTATCTAGCAACATGCACCTTTGCAGTAATAACTAAAGTCTTGTTTTTTTATAACGTGCACTTTTGTAGTAACAACTACAAAGTGTAGTTTTTTATAACGTGCACTTTTGTAGTAGCAACTACAAAGTGTAGTTTTTTACAGCGTGCACTTTTGTAGTAACAGCTACAAAGTGTAGTTTTTTACAACGTGCACTTTTGTAGTAACAACTACAAAGTGTAGTTTTTTATAACGTGAACTTTTGTAGTAACAGCTACAAAGTGTAGTTTTTTACAACGTGCTCTTTTGTAGTAACAACAACAAAGTGAAGTTTTTTTACAACGTGCACATTTGTAGTAACAGCTAAAAAGTGTAGTTTTTTATAACGTGCACTTTTGTAGTAACAGCTACAAAGTGTAGTTTTTTACAACGTGCACTTTTGTAGTAACAACTACAAAGTGTAGGTTTTTTTACAGCGTGCACTTTTGTAGTAACAACTACAAAGTGTAGGTATTTTACAATGTTCACTTTTGTAGTAACAACTACAAAGTGTAGTTTTTTTACAGCGTGCACTTTTGTAGTAACAACTACAAAGTGTAGGTATTTTACAATGTTCACTTTTGTAGTAACAACTACAAAGTGTAGTTTTTTACAACGTGCACCTTTGTAGTAACAACTACAAAGTGTAGTTTTTTACAACGTGCACCTTTGTAATAGCAAATACAATGTGTAGGTTTTTTACAACGTGCACTTTTGTAGTAACAAATACAATGTGTAGGTTTTTTTACAATGTGCACTTTTGTAGTAACAACTACAATGTGTAGGTTTTTTACAACGTGCACTTTTGTAGTAGCAAATACAAAGTGTAGGTTTTTACAACGTGAACTTTTGTAGTAACAATTACAAAGTGTAGGTTTTTTACAACGTGCACTTTTGTAGTAACAAATACAATGTGTAGGTTTGTAGTAACAACTACAATGTGTAGGTTTTTTACAACGTGCACCTTTGTAGTAACAACTACAAAGTGTATTTTTTTACAACGTGCACCTTTGTAGTAACGATTTCTTTAGTACAAACTTCAGAAAGCTTTATTTGCTGATGCATTCGTGCATGGGGTAAATCATTCCAATACCCACTCCCTGTACTTGTTCGAAGTGAAATACAACAGGAATCTTTGAGAAACTTTGCCGTATATGTCTGCTTTGCGTATCAATGGCGTCTAGTAACTGGTTGCTGTAAAGTTAGAGGGCAATAAATTGTCGAGATTGGGCATTTTGTTGGGCCAAATGTGCACACACTTAAGTTTGAAATTTGCCGATTGCGGCCACACGCATGCTGTACAGATTGCGATGCAAACACATTGTATAGATGGAAGCTAAGCGTATATACGCTCGTATATAATATAGCTCTCATACAAATAGCTTTTGGAATCGAGTCTATAATCATGGCTATTAACTAGACATAATTAGGTGGGTCATAACTCAGCCGTTAATATAAACTAACAATAAATCAGACAAGAGGGTAACCCAGTTAGGGCAACATTTTCTCATTACGCAATCAAGCAGTGGCTACTGGGCTTGAAAATGACGTCGATTATAAATAACACTCGAGGAGATTAAAGGGGATATCTGCTGAGCTTGAAATGCACAAAGTCAGCTGTATTCATTTAAAAAATTTGATATAACTTTTTTTTTTTTTTTCGTAAATGCTTAAGGGGTCCTTGTATGATGGCACGCACACTTAAACGAACCGTCGGAAATCGAGATAATTGGTTTGATTCGTATAAGTTGATGTGAAAACGTTGGCAAAAAAACTTGTTCCAGATCTCCAGAAGCCACCGCCATCTTGATTTCGACCCTTGAGCGTTGCTTCAGAGGCCATTGTGTCATCCCCTCCAATGGAAATGCTGTGGAGATACAAAGTGCAAAAATAAGCGTTCCTAGAGGCCGTTTTTCAGGTTTTTACAATATAGGTACATGTGACATGTACCATTCTGTATATATACTATACATGTATGAAGTTCCATTAAGTTATTCTAATTCATGTGGAATTGGTGAGGGGGGAAGGGGAAGCCATTTTGGACGACCGGTACTAATGATGTCATTTTTCAGTTTTTGGTTTTTCTGCATGTGTAATTAGGTTTTAAAGATCAGTGAAAGGGGTAACCAGGCCATGTGTGCCCTGCCCAGTCCCAAATGTACTTTAGTTTTTGAAACCTTGGGAAAGTCGAGTGTTATGCCTAAATTTGTCTTAAATTTTATGCTGGAATTTCCCTTCCAGGTCAAGAAATTTCCGTTAGTCAGATAAATCTGGAAAAATGTCGTGGAATTGGAAGCGATACAGGTGCTTGGAAATTTATAGGTTGGGCCTTTGTATGTTCCAACAAAATTTCTGGATACCCTACTTTTAAAAAAAAATTGCGGCGTCTGAGCTAAAATGGACACCGTGTGGACAGGGGGGTCAATTTTTGAATGGTCCCTAGTGTATTTTCAACCGGTGTGCCATGAAGGGTCCATAAGTGTACCATACAAATTTGTGGAAGGGTCGTGGACTTAACAGTTAATTAAGGCAATATGGATGTTTGGCTGGTGAGGCTGCTGTTATAGTCCTATGAAAAATATTAACAGGTTGGTTAACCATCATCAACAGCTTCTAATCATCGGTTAAACGATACATGGTGCAATTGACTTTGTTTGGTTTCAACTGTGACTCACTTGATATGGGAGCAGAATTTCTTGCTATCGCATATTATATTTTTTTCGCCTTCATTTCTGTACTCGAATAACAACATAATATGTTTGTTACCAAGCGTGTTAAAACAATAGGCTGCACAACAAAAGAAGTCCAAAGATTGTGTAACACTAATAAGGGGATTTAGGAAAAAGGGTTCGTCGTTGTTGTTTTCGTCACTATGTATATCGTTGACTTGTTGGTTCTTGTACTTCGTGGGAGGATCTGGATTGAATGGATTAAGTTTATTATTATTATTATTTTTTTTAAATTTCGATGCTTGGTAGTCTTGAGCCAAGAATGAGGAAATTAGCTCTTAAAGTCTGGCTTAACTCGGCAATAATATCGTCCTATTGTCAATTCGCGTTTTGAAATTGGATTAGGCAAAATGGTGTCAGTTGGGTCATAAATACCAGTTATAATGCAACTGCGAGGGTCACTCTTAAAAGGACGTCTTTTTTATTATTATTAATTGCCATCCCCATATTCACTCCCTCTCTCTCTCCTTTCGTCCTTAATCACCTTTCTGGGATGTGCTAATTACTAAGGAGACTTAAAATTGTAGGCCAAAGTAAACCTAGCGTGTCGAGTCAGCCCAATTTTTGCTTAGCGAACTTTGGATGGTGTGTTTAAGTAACCCATATACATAGTTGAATATATGCAAATTAATGTAATGGATTGCCAGACTTTGAGGGTTTTCATCCCCCCGCCCCCCATTTTGGCTTTTCTTTTCCCCTTCCCTTCAAAAAAAGCGTAGGTGGCGTTCGTGCAGGTGGTGGTGCTGCCTCCGAATCTACTCTCGAATTTATTACGGGTGTTTAACCGTTACCCGGCTCATGCTTGGTAGTGGGCTTTAATTCGGTTGAATAAACAACTGGGCAATCCATAAAAACCGTCATTAAATAATTTTGGACAAAGTTATTCTCTTGTAGTCATGGTCTGTCTACACGTGCTCAAGGTGGTCAACATAGTATATAGGACGAATATAGTTGTAAAAAGATGACCGGTTGTATGTTGTAAAAATATTACCCATTGAACCCCAACGAGTTTGGATACATGATAATTGAGTACAGTGGATCCTCGCATAACGAGCATAATTGGTTCCGGAGTCTTGCTCGTTATGCGAAACACTCGTTAAGCGAAACAATTTTTACC
>JAUJYV010002067.1:0-14016 GCA_033995625.1 Ophyiulus pilosus
ATTAATCCATACCTAATAATTTTCACCAACTCTCCAACAGTAACATGCGACGGTATTAAATACTTCGTTTTGTCCAGAACGGGTAGCTGTTTCTCCCCTCCAAACCTTTCGATGATTACCTATAATGACAAACAAATTGACATGCGCAGTTGTTACAAAAAGTTAAGAAGCATTATTTAATATTTGTTTTATTTAAACAAAATTCATCCAAGGTCACGTTATGCTTACAGGAATTTTATCAGGATGTTCATCCCGAATGTTCTCTACCTCTTTCACTCTATGTACTAAAAGTGCAAATATATCAGATTAGTCGTGCAACAGTGATAGCTTTCCGATAAGTAGACGCTCAATGCATAACAAAAAAAAGCTTACCAAAACTACGCCTTTCTTTGAACATTCTTGATGAATCCGACATTTTAGATGGTTTATTCGTGGTAGACAGGAACAGAATAAATGATTCTTCTTACTAAATGTGACTTTTCAACGCCTACCAAGACTAACTGTACAACAAAAGTTGAAAAATGATAAATAATGCCTATCAAAAACAACAACCAACATGAACGTATGTCACAAAATGAGGCAACAAACCAGCTGAGATAAATTTCAAGCCTTCCAATTGGTTCATTTGGATCACGTGATTTCAAATCATGCGACTTTGTTTTGAAACAGGGGTCGTGGAAAACAGGGACAAAGCAATGACGCCTCTATGGCTGCAAATGACCTCAGCGTTTCATTGGCTGAAAATGGCGCCATAAATTCAAAAGTTGTCTCCCAAACGCAATACTAATCGTATTAAAAACGACAAGTTATTTATAAAAATCGTTTTGGTTTTTAAATAATTCAAATTTGATGCACTAACAGCTAGTTGGTTGTCTTACTTTATTTGAAGATATTACAGCAAAACCAACAACAATAGGCGGCAACACCAAGGAAAAGACAAAAGGACATCTGATATCACTTACCCGAAAAGAGAAAGAAACGGATATTAAAATACACTGCAGTATAAAAATAGCTTTAATCTTTTAGCATCTAATTAAACATTGGGAAATTGTAAAGGGAACTTAACAGCGACCTAAAACCCAAAATAGTGTATCAATTATCTGCACGACCTCTTCTACCTCATTAGCATTTCACATACTCTGGAAATAGCCAAGCATATCTACAGGGCAACTTGGGATTAACCTCCTTAGACTTTAAGGAGACTTCCCAGAGTGCCCTGGACCATATTCTTGGGTATAAAAGGAGGACCATTTCTCCTGTACAGAGAACAACCACTCTCGTGTCAATTGATAACCGCTGTTGTCAAACTGAATAAATAAGCCTTTTATTTTTGTTCTTTGCTTTCATTCCTTATTCCAGCAAACTTATTGATAGTAGACTCCTCCTAAGTGTACTACCTAGGACAAGTCAAGCCGTGTCCACCATGCCAAGAAGATCCAAGGACGATAACAAGGAAGGATAAATCAAACATCGTCCCGGTGACATCAGCTCACCTGTGCCGATTAAGACCGACATAACCCCAAAACGTAAGGTAAACTTACAATAATCCTTTCCACCTTACGTGATAGTAATGGAAGGATTACGAAGATTCGAAAGCCTGTTGGTGAAACCTGGGGAGGCTGAACATCAAGATAACATCAGCCATACCAATCAACCCGAAGAACAAGAAAATACCTCTTCAATAATAGAAGAAAACACTTCAGAAGGATTTGAAGGGCAGAATACGCCTGAATATTAACAAAAAATAAAAAACATGGCTGCAAATTTGTTACTACAATTTTATATATTTTAACATTTGTCTTTCGAAATTTTATTCAGGCCCTATTACGGATCGAAATTTTACTAAACGACGGTTCAAAGTTAATGACAACAAACAAGTCCATATATACAAAGGTCAAATGGTATAAGGACCAGTATGAAAAAGCCCTTAGGGCGACCCTATTCCAATAGAGGTGGTTCAAGTGTTTTCACCACAAAAGGGCCAAAAGTCATTAAAGTTAAATACAATTTTCCATGAAAAAATTCGATCAACATATTTAAGACGTTAACTATCACCAAAAGTGATGATACAAAAATGGTTAATGTTAAATTCCCTAACAGACTTTAAATACCACAACTCCATAACTCCATAACACGATAGTCTGCAAATAACCTTCCCCAATTGAGTACTTTATTATAAAACTGAAACGAAATGCCACACAAAATGTAGAAATGTATTAAATATACTCACCTGTAAACTTCCCGTTAATAAACTGTCGACTAAAATAAAATAAGGATAAGTACAAATTAGTTTGGAAGAACAGTTACTGGTAGATTAACTCCTACAATCACAACCCCTTCAATTTTCTCTTGTAATTATGATGAAATCCCATTTTGTAGTTCCTTGAATCAATTACTTTTAACCTTCAAGATTATAGCTGATGGATAACAACCAGCAATTATTTGTATAATTAAAATAAAAAAAATAAAAAAATGACAACCAGATTCTTCAAAATGTGTCTGTAATTCCACACATGCGCACACACACATCCCAAATGCTAAAACTACACAACACAAACAGGTTGGTGGTTAAAATATTCAACGGAAGAAAATAAACAAAAGGAAAGACGAAAAAATGCAGATCAAAATAATAAAACAAAACGTTAAGTCTGCAAAAAAATTAAAAACCTGGCCAATCTGAGGAAGACGAGAAAAGAAACAAAACAAAAAAACAAAAAAAAACGAAGAAATAAAATAAGAACTTGGCACTTAAGAATAATTGGCCATGATGACCGAACAAATAAATAAAAGAAATTTGTTCTCATCAAGGGGTATATATCTCTGGGTTGACCCTATATAAAATAACAGATGTTTTGTCCGAGCTGCTAAAATCACAAAGATATATATACTTGAAGTAGTAGTCAAATCAGACGAGGAATTAGTACATTTCTTTCAGTGAAAGAACCTGCCTTTTAACACAAATACAAAAAATGGACACGTAAAACATTCATATGGGCAAGAAAAAAAAACGAAGAAACACCAATGGCATTATAGACTGTGATAGTGATTAGACTTAAGATTGAAAAGTAAAAATGCACAAAAATAAACGCAGGGAAAAATAATAAAAAGGACTGAGGAATAGTTAGTTGAAGAAAAAAGTACTGTATTCATATTTACACGTTAAAATCATTTGGGATGTCACAAAATTGTTCAGCATTAATGGGAGCGCTGATGTTTGTGAAATTTACTCATAGCGTTTCATAGATCAATTCCATAAAATCTAAAATTTACTATCGTGGTAATAATTATAATACATAGAAGACAGCCATCAAGTTGACTGTCAGCATCGTGTTCGTTATTATTGCCATAACATAAGTCAAGAGAAAAAAAACCTGTTGATCGCATCCTAGCTTTCAAAAGTGGTTGCAAGTACTGCATTAGAAGAAAATACCAAGAGGTATATTAGCAAATGAATCGTTTTTGAGCACGACTCCTGATGCCCAATTTCAAATCTATGATACCATCAACAAAACAATCATACTAATGAAAAACTTTACAAAGGTTCATGTTTTTAAATTGTATGTACCTGAAAATCAAATTGCAATCAGTTCAGATAGATCATAGGTGGTGAAAGAGGGTTAAAACGAGGGCATATCAAGAAATAAAAACTAGAAATGATCACAGATGAAAAGGTTGAAAATCAATGGTATATACATTATATATATTCATTTATGATGATTTTTGCTACCTTCAATTTTTTTTTTTAAATTTTTTAAATGTACTTATGAAAATTAAATGCAGGGAGCTTTTAACATTTTTCTTTTTTTGATTTGGCTGGGGCTAAAATGGCTAACTCAATCGTAGTCACAATGATTACAAAAGATGCACCGTTAATTATTGCACCCAGAATGTGGCAAGTGGTATTATACGTTTCATTCAACATGCATGAGATACGCTCATATATGCATACAAATTGTACATTTCAAAACTAAAAACAGAATGAATGTAACGCTATTTGAGGACTTTAAATCTAAAAAGAAAATTTTAAATACGAAAGTGGGATTAATAAAGAAAAAAACATGGGTTTAAAACTCTCTATGACAAAACTATAATTATGAAGAAAAAAAAGAAAAAAAATGCAATAATTTACTGATGAGGGAGACAAGAGATTTAGCTCTTTTAAGTAATATCGAAACGATACCTGCTGAGTATTGCTATTATTTGGTATATTTTCTTGAAAATTTTCCAAAAAGTATTAAAAATGACTTGTTAATAATTAGGGATGTGTTAAATATGAACATTTTTTGCGAAAAACGTGTTGGGAATTCTTGAAGAAGACTATTGTTTAAGTTAGTTTTTGCACAACTCATTTTGTTTTAGGTAACATCATTAAAATTGTGTCATTCATGTCATGATTACCTTGACTATGTAAGCTAAACGATTTATAAATATTATAAATATATTGTTCGTTAAAAAATTGTTCCTTTAAATTTAATCAATGATGAGAACAATAAAGAGCATACAAAATTTTAAAACTTTAGAAACATGATTGTGAGAAGAAACTAACAGCAACACCCTTCTAAATTTGGAAATTACACATCGTTGAAAAAGTATTGCAAAAAAAAAATTACCAAAGATTGTGGTTCGTCAATATTTTAAAACTTGCATGCAATGCAAAAAAAAAAAAAGTAAAATACACCCCAAAGCTTTTGAATATCCTACTCAAAAAAGTTTTTTCTCAAATAATGTTCACATTTAACAGAGTGGAACTTAAATCTAGTCAATTTCAAAGTATTTTTCAGCAAATACTTTTCAAATTCTGATTCTTCTAATAGGGCAGTTTATGATGGCCTACTCCTGAAAATTAAACATGACCAATGTGTGTTGACAAGTATTAAAGGGTAAAGAGAAAGTTAACAAATAAAGTGAATTGGAATTTATTATAAAATGCAAATAATGCATTTTGGATTTGAGATACGTTTTGTAATGGAGAGCGTTTAATTGAGAGACAGACAGGATTGACAGTTGAGAGAATAAAGAAACAGGGTGAGGACAGGAGAGAAATGAAAGATGAAAACAATTATATCACAACCATGCTTCTTTGTTATTTAAAGAAACCGTATTGCTCCAATTGAGCTAAAAGATGCGCTTCTTGTCCACTTTTGTTCATTATACAAAAAGTTGCCGTAAAACCCACGCACTGCATCGATGCACCAAAGTCACTCAGGTGCAACAGCGAGTGAAACACCAGAAAAATGGCAGGAAGTTCATTTAGCGCCAAAAAACGCTTGTCCCGGTCCCATGCGGTCCTGGGCGTTGATTTGACCGCCTCTAGTATTCGTTGCATACAGCTGCTGTTGAAAGTTATGAAATTGTTGTGCATAGTTAGGATCCGCTGTCGTTGGACCCATGAACGGAGATTGTTTAAACCCCGCCGACTGAGCCATGGATGGCGGCAAGGGTTGTGTGGTATCTACACCCATTCCTAGTGGAGGCATTTGTCCTTTTGCCCCGCCACCACCATACATCTGACCAGGTCCACTAGATGGCGCGCCCTGCATCGAGGGGCCCATGGGGCCAACTCCTCCACCCGAAGGTCCTCCAGGTCCCATTGGGCCCATCCCCGGTCCGCCCGGACCTCCCATCATTGGACCAGGCATGTTGCCATACATCGAAGGGTCTTGTGGTCCCTGTGGAAACATTCCATACATTTGCCCACCCATCATTTGCTGAGGGCCAGCCTGCCTCATCATGGATGCATTAGGACCTCTGGGCATACAGGAAGCCTGGGGATTAGGTCCACCTCCAGGGCCAATCCCTGAACTCATCATACCCATGTTTCCACCACCACCATTACCTCCCATTTGAGAGTTCATATTTGGGCCCATTGCCGATGGATTCATCTGCGGTCCCATGCCTGACATGTTCATGCCCATTCCCATGTTCATGCCCATGCCCTGCCCTTGAGTTTGACCTGAATGGGGGAAGTACTGCAAATTGTGACCAGGTCCCTTGTTGTCCATGTTCGAAAGTGGTCCTGTGAACCTTTGCAAAAATTCTAAACTGGGTGGCCTTTGAGGGGCACTTGCTGTGTTCTGGGGTCTTGCAGGTAGGTACTGAATGGTATTTGGAGCACTGGCTTTCACTTGAACATTGGCACCATTATAAGGCATGTTTGCACCAAGGCCCGATCCTGGGCCAGGCCCACGTATGCTCATCCCTTGCCCATGGCCCTGATTAGGGCCTGAACCTCCACTCGTTGCTGGCCCCATGTGCCTCTGCTGCTGTTGAGAGTTCATCGACGTTGGGTGAAACTGCTGGGGCCCTGCAACTCGGGGTTGTGACTGCCCTTGCGGTGAAGACACAGTAGTCATGGCCATACCACATTTGGGTGATACCGAACTGTGCACAATGGGATTCATTGTTACCGATGAACTTACTGTGTTAGTGCCCATTCCTGGGCCTCCAGGAGCGATCTGGTTCTGATTCTGGTTCATCATTGCCTGGTGAGGATTCATCGATTGCACTTGTAATGCTGGATTGTAGGCAGACGTTGTCACATTCTGAATGTTCAGCTGCTGGATGGACAAGTTGGCATTGACGTACGTATTGTTCACAGTTTGCGGTCCCATGTTTTGCCCCACTTGGTTCATCAGATCTTGGTGGTGCATGCCTCCTGGCCCAGGACCCATTGAACCTTGTCCAGGTCCCTGCTGGCCAATCATGCCCTGCTGCTGCTGTACACCTTGCATGGCCTGCATGCTAGTTTGAAAGTTGACCACCGAAGGCGGATTTCCTCCTGCACCCACTGGACCACTGCCGGCACTGCCGGAAACCTGCATGCTGGCCATGTTCATTGTGGTCATACTACCCATTACATTGGGCGAACACCCGGGCCCACCAGGGTGATGGTGATGATGGTGGTGATGGTGCTGTTGCTGCTGTTGTTGCTGCTGCTGCTGCTGTTGCTGTTGTTGCTGCTGCTGCTGCTGTTGATGAGGATGGTGATTGGTAGGCATGCCATTCCCAGCTGCTAACGATTGACTCATCTGTGCCATAGATGATATCGGGTCGAAATGACTTAACCGCTGACCCCCATGAAGCTGAGCAGGCGTAGGCCCCATATTGGAATTCATGGGTGATAACTGTCCTTGATTCATGTTGAAACCGCCGCAAGAAGCACCACCTCCTGGACCCAATTCGGGACACACTTTTCCAGGCGACATGCGAGGAAATCCTGGCCCAGTCACATTGCCTCCAACGCCGGGCTTTGCATTAAGGTGTAGTTGCCCATGCCCAGGAGAAAAACTTGGACTGGCCACGCCACCTGGTCTTCCTGGACCGTTGGGACCCATGAGCTGCCCATTACCAGGAAACCTGATTGTTGGACTTTCAGCACCACCAGAATGGAACCTTGCTCCGCCCATTCCCTCCATCAATGATTGATTTGACGTTTGCCTTGGGCTCGGAAACCTTTGAGGTTGCTGCTGCACTGGCTCCATGCCTCCTGCCGGTGAATTCTGGGGCATCATACCACTTGGTCTCGGACCAGATCCAGGCCCAGGCCCAGAAAACCTCATCATATTGTCCATGCCAACAGGATTGTTAAACCTTTGAGCCATTGCTTCTAGTGGGCTTTGTGCAGAAGTCGGAATACCCATTATCGACGGAGTTGAAACATTAGTTGATGCCATGGGAAATCTCACAGGCATGTCTCCAATGTTACCACCCGCCAAGTGTGATGCTTGCGAACTTGGTGTTGGAAAACGTTGCAAATGCTCAATTGGGCTTTGAGAGGCTGACCGTGGAAATCCTTCTCCCTGCATTCCGACATAAGGCTGATTAGCTCCAGGCAAGCGTGGTGGTCCTTGGTGTTGCATCAGCCCTTCGCTGTTCATAGACCTCGCCATATTTGATCCTCCGTCTTTAGAACTCGTTGCAATTCTAAAATTGGGAATATCGGAAAAATGAATAAATGCAATCTCATGGCCAATATTTCATGCTTACGATCTGTCTGAAGGTTGGTTCAAGAAAACGAAGTATGTACTTTAAGGTAAATTTAGAGATAAAAAGGAAAATTAAGAAAGCAATTTCTGCATATTTAAATTCAGATAAAATCATAATGGTAATTAAATTACACTTGTCATTCAAATAGATTGTCTGTTAATGCATAATTGCAAGGGCAAATCATTTTGACAATGATTGATGACAGAATACAGAAAAAGGGAGAAGTTTGAACTAACCCATCTGGAGAAATGAGTACAGGTTCTTGTAAACTAGTATTTGGCTGTTTCTGAATGGTCAACTCTTGACCATCGAAAGTATTCAGGTACTGTATTTGTTGAGGTGATGGAACTGGCATTAAGTTGGGTTCTTTGGGTGATGTTTGAGCACTGTGTTGTTGTTGTTGCCGTTGCTGAGATGACTGCGCATATGACTGGAGAGTACGACCAAACATGCCTTCTGCTATAAACAAAAAACAAAAAGAACTCAGAAGAGTTGAGAGCAAAAAATTACTTAAAATCAACAAAGTCTGTTACACTATGGCACTTCAATAAATGATGCCGCGGGATTATAATGTACAAATTAGTCCTCAGAACATGAAAAACATTATACAATCTGGCCCATCTATAGGTAGTTGAAATGATATTGATAGTTAACGTTAATGCGGAAATTGGTATTCCTTACCCGGTTGAGGTTGACTACTTGCAGCAGGAGGAATGCTGACTGGGGTCGATGGCCCAGGCCCATGCTGGGATAGTGGTGAGAATTCTGGTACTGATGGAGTTTGCATGACTGATCCACAGGTTCCACCAACCGAACTTGGCCCAGTTCCACTCGTTGGAGTGTTTCCATCTTGACTCTGCTTGCGTTGTAAACCTGGACTTTGCAACGGGGCCCCCACAGAAGCAGGGGTACCAGGGTTGCTCGGATTAAGCGGTCGTGGATTTGGAGAATTCATTGGTGTGTTATGAAGGGACCCGGGCGAAGGATGTGGCAAGCGTGGATTGCTAGCAGATGAGTAAGATCGAGGTGTTGCATCGGCTGGCGACGACAAACCTGAGGACATGCGCGGCGATGGGAGTGACAGAGAGGAATTGGGGTTGGGGGATGGAGGCGTGGGACTAGCGCCAATGGCATTCGTCGAGGAAGGGTTTGGCGTCCTTTGGGTTTGATGGTAAGGTGGGGGCGGACCAGGTAAACGTGGGGTTGGAGTACTTGGCCCCGATGTTGGCAAGCCCTGGGATGGAGGTCCACTTAGAGGTGTGCCAGGGCCGTTTCCACCTGACCCACAACTGCTTCCTCCTCCTCCTCCTCCTCCTCCTCCACCAGGCCCAGGTCCCATTTGTCCAGAATTACCTCCAGGCATCACTGGTCCCTGCATTGGACCCCCAGCCCCAGGAAAGCCACCTAGCTGCATTCCACCCATGGGCCTTCCCGGATGTCGCACTCTCCTTTCTTCATAAAACTGCTGCTGTAACTTTTGCCATTCCATCTGTGCCGCCATGGAGGCAGGCGTCATGCTCGTTTGTTGGGACATCATCATACGCTGATTGGGATGCTGTTGTGATGGCCCCATGGGATTGTTGGAGCAAAACCCGTGGTTTCCGTCACCACCAGGGCCAGAACCAGGCATCATTCCCATCGAGGGGTGGTTGGGAAACATGTTAGGCTGCAAATGCCCACGGGGGCCAGGACCAGAGTTCGGGCCATTGCCAGGCCCCATCATCATGTTCTGCTGCCCATGTTGCATCATCATATTACCGATATGTTGCTGCATATGTTGTCCCATTGGCCCTCCTTGCCCTTGCATCATTCCCTGCTGCATATTGTTCATCATTCCAGGTCCAGGTCCCATGTTACCACAATCGCCTGATGGAGAGCCTTGATGCAGATCTGGAAACAACATCTGATGCATGTTACGGATAATGGCCAACTGCTCCTCACGATGCTGCCTCTGCTGGGGCGTTAGATTCTCATCAGGGACCTTCACTCCTACGAATTAAATTAAGATTAACGTGCATCAGCATTAATATGTTTGGAAAATTTAACCACGGTATGTTATGGCTTTGTAGGAGCCATGAAATTCACTGATTATATCAGTTTACGACGTCTAATAATTACCAGTCAGAGTAGGTTGCGGCATTCCAGGTGCTTGATTGGCAGGACTCAATGCATTCATTACATGGGTATTAGGCTGTGGCCCTCCGCCCTGCTGTTGCATCATTGGGAATTGCGGCTGTCCTTGCCCCATTCCTGGATGCTGGTTTTGCCCGACACCCATCGGATACTGTTGTTGAGGGGGTCCATTTCCACCCATAGGACTGGGCATGTTTGGACTGCCGATTGATGGATTTCCCATGGAATTCGTTTGCTCAATAGGACTGTTCAGTGGCACTCCCATCGGTGAATTAATGGGATTGTACATTGGATTGTTCTGGGGCTGACCAGGCCAAGTCCCAGGATCATTGGGGATGTTTCCCCCCATAGGGTTCATTCCAGGGTGTTGCCCACTCATATGATTCATTAGCCAACTAGAATTCTGAGAGGCATTAGGTACAAGAGGATCCCCTCCATACATCGAATTTGGCATCATACCAGCAGCTTTCATAATGTTGGGACCACCACGGTTTTGCTTCATTTGAGCCAAACTATTTAACCACATTGCTGGATTTTGTCGACTAAACTGCTGGATTTTTAATGGATGTTTCTGAAAGAGACAATATGGAATCAAACATAGTTCCACGTTGTTGTCAACATACTTCTACAAAAAATAATCATACAATGAACAAATGATTGGAGAAGACATAATGAAAAAATTAACAAGCGAGTTGCTTACAGCCATTTACGCTTTACATTTATAAAATGTGAATCTCTTATAAATGAACTATACAATCCTGAAATTATGGATTATAAAAATTGAAAATGTTCACAATGCGTCCATTTATTTCACTTTACAATTGCAAAAAGTAAACTAAATTAAGACAAACGTAAACAGATCCTACCTCTAAAAATCGCTTTGTTCCCGGTTGAGCGCAGTGATATGCAATGATACTCGGAAACTGTCCTTGAAGGACAGCTTCAGCTGCCTTATTGGCAAGCTGCGTAGAGAACACAAAAATTTGGCTTTGCTGTTGCATGTACTGTGCTTCCATAGTCGATGGCTGTTTGTGGATTATATTGGCCTGAAGAGGTTGAATTGGTCCACATGGTCCTATTCCTACTTGTTGGGGCATTTGCATACCCATCATTGACATTGGCTTTTCTTCTACAAGTAATTCTGTATTTTAAAAACAAGACAATTTTGACTTACAACGGCTAAGAGAAAATCGCTTACCTTTGATAGCAATAGGCAACGTTCCCATATTTTCCTCTTTGATTACAATATTCTGCTCCTCGCCCATATTAGAAATATCTTCCAGGGAAGAATTAACTAAAAAGAATGGAAAATTTACAATTACAATATTCCACCCTAAACTTAGTACACTCCGTATTCAATTTATGGTATTTCTGTTTCTGTAAAAGATTGCAAAAAAGCTAGAACAATTTAACCAAAAGATTCACCTGGATTAGGGCATCTAAATAATAACACTTACAGAAAAGGGATAACAAACACAAGAAGGGGCAATGTGTAATAGACATGCAGCATTAAATATCTTAAAACGAGTTAGATAATATTTCAAGATAGTTTGATTGAATGCAATGGTTTACACTAGGGGTATCCAACCTGCTTTGGCCGTGGGACACAAGTCATTACGAAAATTGAACAGCGGGCCAACACCCTCCAGAACCATGAAAAAATTGAGTCTTAATTTCAAAGTTATCTAAAGTGCATGCCGTACGCCTAACCTACATCAACCTTAAATATAATATGCAATACGCTCTGCATAAAAAATAATTAATCATCATTAAGGATCATTAAAAATGAAGCTACGGTGTGGGTAGTTGGGCCATTGCAAAAGGTTCCGCAGGCCAAGGGTTGAACGCCCTTGGGTTATAAAATCGTTTTACAAGAGTTATTAATCACTTCAAAGAGCAAATTAAATTTTATAGAAAAGCAGATATTTTTACCCTTATTTCATGCTACTTGTTGATTGGATAATCTTACAACGTAAAACTCTTTACCCATGTCATGGATATAGTATTACGCAGATAACACAGGATGTCAAGACAAGGTACAGGGAGATTGTAAGATGAGGGATGAGAAGAGATGGGGAAATAATGATGGGAAAAACACAAGAAAGTCGACCTTGGAATAAAAATCTGGCGCGCTGCTGATGCAATCCAGTTAGGTATTTAAAGATAAATTGGTTAGCTTTTTATAAGTAATATTATGCATGTTCTTACCATCACAGGAAATATCCCCAGACTGATGACCACCTGATGATGCTGTACCCGCTGGAGTAGAAATTTGAGGCAAATTTACGTCACTCGCGCTGGTAGCCACAATTTTTGAATTAACACCCATTGTAGCATTTGTGCTGACGTTGCTGCTATTTGTAGTTGACACATCCAACTTCTTATCCGTCATTAATCCGGCTGTAGAATCCTCGTTCTCACACTTTATCTTTGTGTTCGTTTGCCCGTTAAGCACATCACCCTTTTCGGGAAATAAACCAGAGTCCACTTTTGGCTCAGACTTCACCGTTGCACTAGTCAGTTCACTTTTATCTTTATTTTCCATGATCATCTTTTGCAATTCCTCGTGCTCTTTTTTCAAAAGTCTTTTGTTTTCCCACTCATTATTTTTATGGTTTTTATCGTTCAAGCGCTGTTCAAAACATTAAAAAAAGTATTATTAGAATTATACACTGCGGGAGAAAATTTAACAGAAAATAACCTAATCAATGAAATGGTCACAGCAACAAATAGCATTAATGAGAATAGCGATAGGAAATCAACATAGCAAGTAGGACTTTGAGAAAGAAAGGGTATTGTGCAAGCACAAAATGCACGACAAGTATCATAACTTTAGGAATGCCTCAAATTAAAAATCTAAATACACCTTGTATGCCATAAAACCTAGCAATTGAAAGGAAATTTCACCTTTTTATAATAAATATACCGATATTGTCATTTGCTTTAAAAAAAAAACACTATTTAAACTACCGTTTTCTCAAAGCCTGTTTTCTTTTCGGACTGGATCGTTAAATCACTTCACATCTAACACCATCATAGTTTGCAAATAATCATTAGCAAGGGAAAGTCCTCCACCGATTAAAACTACAACCTAAAGCGACAAGTTTGTGGCCAACGTGGACAAAATGAACAACCACAAACCTACCTTCAATTGGTTTTCGATAAGGGGAAAGAGTTCGTCATTGAGATATGAATACAATTCTCTCTCGTGTGTATTTGTGGTTTTGCGAAATTGCTTGAGAAATGTGTGCCAATCAGAAAGAGTCAAACAAACGCACTCCCAGTCTTTACGGTTTGGTTTCTTGACTGAATTCTCACGATACAGCCTCAGATCTGGAAATGTATTAAACAACACTCATGAGACTATATCTGTCTATTTTAAGAGTGTTTATAAACCGAATAAATGGGAAATATTGTACATAAAAAGCTGATATAATGCAGGATTTATGGGTGTTTTTAGAAACAAAAAATTGTTAGGACTTGATGAATTACAATTAGTATCTTTCAAAAATTATTGAACGAGCAATGAATATAATGCTGCATTAATATTATCAGTGAATTGCTGCTACAGTATAAAATGTATTTGTGGCAGCATCAGAAAAGCTTGCGTACATATGCATAGGGCAAATATATTGAGCTTCACTGATCCAGATCATCAAAGATTGAATGACAATTATTTATGCTAGGTCTATTCAGCGTTACCAATTCCCTATCTGACAGTCTACCAAAATGGACATTACATGAGTGTTCAGAATTAAGTGTACAAATCAAGCGCAAATGGTCAACAGACGCCGAGCTACCCAAGAATGCTGAGAGTGCAAATGTTTGAATAACTCTTGAATTTTTAGCATTGAAATAAGTACAAATGAAAAGAAAACGAGATTCTAAGGCAATAGT
>JAUJYV010002068.1:0-14016 GCA_033995625.1 Ophyiulus pilosus
GGGCAGCCGCCTAATCGGGGCAAAACGCCTCCGCCGGATGTGTCCAGATTAAGCGGAATCGACTGTATATATATGTAGATATATAGATTTTGTTATATATACTTTTAGGCTAGATCTACCATGTTAAGGCATAAACATGTTTGTTGTGACACTTTTTCCATAATAAAAATGGTATTTGGATACCAACCACATGACTCAAATATACATATATTTTTTAAAACAAAAACTAATAATGGAGCACATTTTAATGAAAATCGCTTAAATAAACACGAATTTTGCACAGATTTATAGGCTCCATCTTGTGCACTGATATTCTCTTTTTTAGGGAACGTGTTTTGAACAAGGACTTTACAGAGTCTAGGAAATATTTCACGACATATCATCTCCAACAACAACACAAGTTCAACCCTCGATTTCGTTTTATAAATAATTAGTGGTTTACTTTTCAAAATAAGAATAAAAAAAGCAACATGTGCAGAACGTGTTTATTTATAATCCGGTGCCTGAGCCACGGACTGCATATTAAATCATGTCGGAAGCCCTTTGGGGATCTGGCATTTTATGCGTTTCGGCGCAAGCCCAACCCATGCAATGTTGTTGTGCCGCAGGTCCATTTTTCAATTCATTTTTCAATGTTATTTTATCATTACACTAATGTTAGTTTAATTAATTTATAATTTACCCGTGTATTTACGTTTCGTATATATAATCTGGACGGCGGCATTCGCGCTATGGGCATAAAAAGCAGTTTCCAGAGTAGGCTTATGAATAATAAAATGACCCTACACAGATTAGCAAATAAAACCCAAAATCGCCGTTCATAAATTTCACTTGTTTTTTGTCCTATTTTAGGAACCCAGCGTGGCATCATCAATAATTCAAGCCTGCGAGAACATTACTTTTGTCTCTGCCACCTATATGATATTTCAATTTGTGAGAATACATGCAGATGCGCTCGCAGGTCATATGATTAAAAATGCGTAAAATAAATGTATTCTGATTTCAGATTTTGGTGGATTTGTTTACTTTTTTGCAGATGATGTTCGGTTGGGGAGTGGTGGAATGTTGTCATAGTTCTTCTTTATTATTATTACTATTCCTGTTACTCAAAACTCCTGTAGTCAATACCGGGGATGGACACATGTTTAGACCAACGTTGGCCTTGATATTACCTCGGTCCAACCAGTTTTGAACAGATAATATTCTGCAACGTGCCCTATAGTCTCCTATTATAGAGAGATTGAGCCAGCCAACGCCTTAACGTTAACCTTAACGTTAGAGGCGGGAAGGGAGGAGCCACGGACTGAACTACCCAATGAACTAACTGAACGTCATGAGTGCGCATGCGTGGTTCTTCCCTCCCCGTCTCTAACGTTAAGGTTAACGATAAGACGTTGGCTGGCTCAATCTATCTATTATAAACTTCTTTAAACTGACTGTACATAATATAATCTGCAGTATACAAATAAACAGCAGTAGAATATTACGAGTACTTATAGTTGTTTTAATGTGGCCAATACAATTACAGTCTACCCTTGAATTTTATCCACCTCATGTACATGCATGTATAAACATTTTGATTACAACAAAATATGCATGCTGCCGAAAACATTAAGATACAGGTAAGTACCACCATGATGCATGTATAAGTACAAAAAAAGTAAATAGTCACCCTAATAATAAAGATAATATAATGGCTATATATAGAAAATGATGTGGTCCAATTAACCAAAGACATACATTCATGGGCATGCATGTGCAAGGTGTTTGTCAGATATGCCAATTGCTATTTCATTTTTCCATGCATATACAAACTAACATTCTCTAGTCCTGCAAATGTTCCATGAAGCATTCCCAGAACAAAAAAGGGAAACACTCCAAGACTTGTATTTTAGATTTAGGAAAAAAACGTTGAAATTAAATTGCATGTCAATCATGCATTGCACCTAAGTTGAAATTTAAAATTAGAAAATCATAGTCATCCTTCACTTGCTTTAAACGAAAATTACAGAAAAACTCTTTCAACAAGTAATACTTAAATCAAAGTGTATAATTCAATGTAACATGGAAAAACATGTATGTATACACGATCGCACATGCACGTCATCCGGACGGTTCTGAATGCCTGTCAGGGTGAGTTTCTAGCAGAAAACACGTTGCAAGAACAAGTCAGTCCCTAGAACTGCGTACATGTTTCTGCAAATAAATTTGCAATAAACATGTCCATAGAACGCGTAAATTGCTTGTTAATCACGTGTTTGCATTATGCGTGCCGCTGAGCGGTGGCGCCACAAGGCTTCTTGCATGGAGCCTATAGGCTTAAACCATTTTACCACCCTGCACTTAAATTAGGGGGATCACGAAGACACTCGAACAGAAATTGCACTTTTGTTTGTCTTAATAATTTTACGACTTTTTCAAAGACTCCCATATTGATAGGAGGGAGAAACAAATATGGCCGCGAGTGCATTATCTACATAATAACGTAGAAGATGTAAAACAACCACCAGACACATTGTAAAAATTAGACAGGGGGTAGCAAAAACACGAACGAGGGGCATTAAGGAAGCCCAATTTGAACAAAAATAAAAACAATTTAACGATTCAGGTGTCAAGTGCCGCCATAATGCGGCACTGGGGCGACGCCATCCAACATGGCCGCGGGCTGGAGCGCCCCCTGGCCGCTTAACGTGGACTGCGCATTTTATGACATTTAGTTCACCTCCCCCCCCCCAAAAAAAAAAAAAAAATTCTAATGGCGACTTATTAAGGAGTCCCTTAGGGGACATCTCAGGATCGCGTAAACACCAGAACCATTAATGACCAACGGCGCTTTCGAATGCGGCACAATTAATGGGCGCCAATTTCGGTAATAACGAGGCTGGCTGGACGCTATGACCACTGGCAAGTTTGACATTTTCGGTAAAAGCGATAAAAAATTGCAGTAAGTGGTTATCCATTATGTTTTTGGTAATTATGCCATGGGAAAAAAATCAAACAAAAAATAATGACAATAATGTTTGTTTCTGTCCATGACAAGTTTGCATCCAAGATGGCAGAATTTATACAAGAATTATGTAAAATATCAGAATTTGTATCTTTGATAAATAATTGTCCTTGCATACGGCTAACACTTAACATTAATTCATAATTTGTAATTTTCAAAACATATTTCTATTAGTATTGACATATGCTAAATAGAAAATCCTTGTTTTTCCCAAACAAATGTTTACAACAAACATTTTTGAATACATGTCATATGCGCATGAAATGACCTCATGTGCTCTACAAGTGGGACGAACATGCTTTAAAATAATTGTGATTGACATACATTTTTTCTTAAGACTGCTATAAAATCCAATTTAGATAATTGCTATCCTGTACCTCAACTAGTGTCAACAATCATTTAACTTAACCTGTTGCGGCATGTTTGTCCCAAACAAAAAGACAAGATTAGCACCATTGCATGGTATTGCATGATAAATGTATTATTGCAATATATACTCCCTTACCTGCAATTTTGTTAGCATTCAGACATTACATCTCAGAATTTATGGTTTACCAAAAGTTTTATATAAATGTGTGATTTTATGTTCTGTTCCCCTTGGATTACATCAGTATACAAGGAGATTTTATGATAAAAATGCAAGACCACTTTGAACACAGTTTCTCCAAATTTTTCGGAAGTATTAAGAACTTGCACTGGTATACAGAATATAAATGTGATGGATCACAAAATTACGCAATAAGAAATATACACATGACCAGCTTTCAAGATTTTTAGGCGTTTTAGAAAAAATTCACACGTATAAATTCACGTAAACAAATTCACAAAAACATAAGGCTATGCATTTTGAGAGGTATACAAAATACGAAGATGTTCGCGCTATGTGGGAAACTATAACGTGCAAGAAACACATATCAGAGTGCCACTTTTACTCGAAAGTCAGCGAAAATTTTGTGGCAAATCCGATTATTAACGCTATTGATTCCCTGACAACGGACCTACGGGGGTGAACGGTGCATTAGGCTTAATGGGGGTTTTTTTTTGGGGGGGGGGGGGGTAAACGGAGGTGGAGGATAAGCTGCTAAAGGTAGACGAAAATGCCGAGAAACAGAGTGATGGACCCTGGGGTAGACGCCTAAATCTATATATCAGCCTAATTTGAAAATGCACCGGCCCAATCTTGCCAATCTAGAGCAGTCTCCATCACTTTGGAGAGAAAATCTTCCTTCCAGGGTTACAAATGGGGAGTAATATCGATCCGAGTTTGGTCCTATACTGATTTTGAGAGAAAAACACGATAAGGCAATGTGCCTTAAGCAACAATTATACCGTAAAACATCCAAACGCATGCAACAAAAAAAAAAACAGATTGCCAAACCCAGAAAATTTCCCTATATCGTGGAAAAGAATCCTCATTACCGGTAACACTGGTGACACAGGCGCGTATAAAACGAAAATTAAATTGCAGCTTTATTGAAAACTAATAAGGGGCCATTCTAAAAGAACGTCCTCAAGAGGGGAGTCTGCTGGCATGGACAGGAAGAAGCCATTTTGGACGTCCACTAATGATGTTATTTTTCAGTTTTTGATTTTTCTGTTAAATAAAGTTTTTGATTTTTCTGTTTAATAAAGTTTTAAACTTCAGTGAAATGAGAATGCAGAAGAAATGTGTCCCAAATGTACTTGAATTGCTAAAACCTCGGAAAAGTCAGGAATTGTGCCTAAATTTGTGTTAAATACCAATTTTATGCTGGAATTTCCCTTAGAGGTCAGTAAATTTCTGTTAATCAAACACATCGTGGAAAAATGTCGTGGAACTGGTTGCGAGGCGGGTGCTTGGAAATCTTATATTTTGCATGAATTTGGATGAATAATTTATAAACACAGATGCTAAATAGAATTAAGCCAACTACAGGACGCGTTATATTGAAATTATGATTTAAAGAATGATGACGCAACCAATAGAGAGATTGAGCCAGCCAACGCCTTAACGTTAACCTTAACGTTAGAGGCGGGAAGGGAGGAACCACGCATGCGCACTCATGACGTTCAGTTAGTTCATTGGGTAGTTCAGTCCGTGTCTCCTCTCTTCCCGCCTCTAACGTTAAGGTTAACGTTAAGGCATTAACTGGCTCAATCTCTCTAGTAGTAAATCTTCCCTAACGATAACATTCTCGTAAGCACGCATTCTGAATGTAAAATTTCACTTAAAGTTTCGTACATTTTTGAAAACGCTAAACTCGCCGACCATGCATTGTAATGCTGATCACGTGCGCACGTTAAAATTTACTGGTGAAAGACATAGGAAAATTCTGTAATTACGTCGGTAGCCTAAATCGTAATGAAATTATTCGCCAATTAGAAGTATTTGGGACAATTTTGAAATAATTCGGCAGGAACCACAGAGCGACAAATGTCACTTAAGTCGCCATTTTATTGCTTCTTTGTACTACTGGGCACGGAAGAATGTTATACCCCATTAGCCATGAGAAAAACGGCGCAAAAAATAAATAAAAAATAAATAAAAATAACGACACGATTAAAAATCTTGTTATCAAACATGGACAGAAGTCAGAGGCTCATGGCATAACAATTTTTTTTAAAAAAATATAGGGTTTGCAAATCTTATGGAATATAAAAGCTGAATATTAGTCGGGGACAATATCTTTAATGATTTTCTTTAATATTTACAGAATATAAACATGATTTTCCTGAATATTTACAGAATATCGACATGATTTTCTTGAATATTTACAGAATATAAACATGTTTTCTTGAATACATCATTTAAATTTCTCTACATTTTTTTCAGTTTTCCAAATTCTCCATAAAACTGTCACACAAGATCCTCCTGAATTCTACATACAGTAGAACCTGTCTAAATGCATTCTGTGTAAATGAATAAGGGAATGTGTAAGAGAATATCTCTAAGATGAGATTATCACTAACCGCTGTACCACAGTTGCTCAAATCGCATGAGCTTAAGACTGAGCTGAATCTCAAGTCCGAAATGCATACCACAACTGCACAGAAAAATTGCCAAGACGAGCTCAAGATAGCCAAATGTGAGACCCAGCAACTGTCATCACAAACTTTAGCTTAAGATTGAGATGCAGCTTAAGAGAGGCAGAGTTCCTTGAACCACACAAAAAGTGCAGACTCCATTGCTGGACATCTGACGGCCCATAGTCATTTAACATTGTGGTTTGTGTTGTCAGATTTGGCTAGATGCTGACTTCTTCAATGTTCTAGAGATTGTGGCTTGGCTGACCTGGATCTTGTGATTTTCCTCAAGCCACTGTATCAGTTCCTTGTGTGAAGCACTTTGATGATCCTTTTTTGTATGGACACATCGTCGTGTGCGTTGAAAATGTGCACGCCATATTTTCTGCTGTAGGCCTACACAATTATTACCAAATGCAACAGACAAGGAGATGCAATACAATTACTGACTGCACTTGCACATGCACTAAAATGGTGCCCAATAGCTAGTGACTCATCTATGATTGAAGAAAAGAGGAAATTCCCTATTTTGCAGCTGTATGTGCGCATGTCTGCTGATGAACCTGTCTAAATGCATATTTTTCACCAGTCCCAAGAGTATGCATTTAGGCAGGTCCTACTGTATTTGCTTAAATATTCTACAGAATTTCAGATTTTCCTGAAAACTCCAACATTTCTTAACATATTTGTGATTATTTTATATACAAATAACAATTGTCTTTAATAAAATGTACAGCAATTGTCAGATCCATATATGTTCTACAGGTATTCAGAAACATATTTCGTCATGCATGGAAACTTTTCAGTTCAGTACATTTTAGAACGGCACACATGTCAGCCAAGCATGTAGTTAACATGTTGTAGACATACATAAGCCACATACCATTCTAGCAAACATAAGGATGTCACAAATATACGTATGTGATAGATGGAATCTTCCTAAATACATATTTGATAACTGTTATCAAACATTCCCAAGCTCCATAAATTTCCATGACATGACAAACAAGGAAAAAAAAGTTATGTCGTCACTGTGATATGCCATATGCACGAACACAGCATTACAGAAATCTACATTCATTCCATCAATAAATCGCTTTCCTGCCCAACCGTTGCCCGCGTACATTTTCACTATAATTTGGCTAATTTCATTTCCTAGTCAAGCCACGCGGGCTGAGAGTGGGCGTGGCACTCCACTTCCGTTTCACGACAGCCTGAATTTGTAACAATTACGCGAACCTGGGGATATCGTGAAGCCAAGCCTCCCTGCATTATCAATGGCGAATTTAACAAACTTGCCTCCTCGCAAAATTTCAAACATTTTCGAGGAAAATTCCCATAATTACACGTATAGGTGCACAGGGGGATGGGCGATCGCTATTGGCCAAATGATAACGTATCGACATCGAGACTCATTTTCCTGATCTACTTAAATCCGCAAGTCTTGCAAGTCTCTATCAAATTCCGTCAATTTTTTTTATATTTATTGAAATAGGTAGGTTGGCAGGAAATAGTCCGGGTCATTAATTGGATCGGAAAGTATACTACTAACCTATACTTAGATGTGGCAATGATGTATAATATTTCGCTAAAATATTTGGCAATCTGGTGAATTATAGCGTTTTTATTTACATAACTATATCTTATTGTTTATACATATACTGTAATTGTATGTGGCGAAATGACTGAATCAGGGCCACACAGAAACTAGTTTTCAACAACCCTGACTTTTCTTGGTTGTAGAACAATATTCCCTGACTATCTCTGACCAATAAAAATACAAAATTACGAGAAATACCAATGCAAAGAAAGTTATGTTAATTTTTCATTGAGAAAATGAGAGAAAACCTGTAAAAAAAAGTATGGTGCGCCGTGACAGTTTTGTCATCGTGTCATCGTTGTCGAAAGCCATTATGGACGACCACTATTCAATTCAATTCACTTCAAATTTATTACCCTACAGTCAGCATAGGTATGCCGTGCGGTAGGGGGTATTATAATAATACACAGTTACACAAAATACCAAAGGTCACATTGGATATCTATATACACTAATACAAGAAAAGCTAATGATGGTATTTTCCAGTTTTGGGCTTTTCTGTTTAATTGTGTTTTAAAGGTCAGTGAGATGGGAAAAGGACACCAGAAAAAATGTGTCCCTAGTCCCAATTTAATGTACTATAATTTTTAAAACCCCAGGAAAGTTGGGTATTATGCCTTAATTTGTGTTAAACACTAATTTCATGCTGGAATTTGCCTTCGATGACAGGATATTTCTGTTAATCAGACAAATATGGAAAAATGTCGTGTAATTGGCAGCGATACAGGTGTTTGAAAATTTACACGATGGGCCTTTGTATGTTCCAACAAATTTTCTAGACACCCTACTTTTCAAAACAAAAATTAAGAACGTATATGAGGGGGGTTTGGGCCAACGCAATTTTGAATGATGATTACCAACAATACCAAGAAATCTATTCTGAATGCTTGGAAACACAAAATGGCAGTCTGCAGCACCTATAGTAATGCTAAGATACAACAAGGAAATCGATTTATTTTCCCTTTAAAACACAGTCAAACTCGCAACAATGCATCACGGCCGTCACTGGTCAAACAACATTCTGCGCATGCGCACTGCATTAGCATAATCCGAATCCCATGCGAATCTCCACACGCCATCATCACAGCCACCCATCCTCAGATCATTGATCACGAATCACCACCTGTCGATATTCCATCGGCCCCTGTACGCTGCCACGTGACTGCGCCGTTGCCCTGGCAACAGCGCTGAGGTGAACACGTACTGACATGCCCATTCATCAAGTTGCGTCCTCCCGCGCCCCGTAGGCTGAAGCGCCTCGTCAACCGTGATAAGGAGTAACAAGATCTTGTCAAGTCATCATTAAAAAAACGTTGATGCCCCCTTTTGCAAGGGGACCAATCATCCCGAGGCCACAGTCAAAATGGCGTCTGTAACTCACCAATGGTGTCTTGTGCCAGAGACAACCATGCAACACTTCCCAAGCAGCCTCACCCCGATTAAAGCAACCACCCTCGGAGAGAACCTCATCAAAAGCATCAAACATGGCCGCCATCTCAGAAGGGTGGCCAGGCAAATTGAATAGGCAAGTAGCGAACGCTTTCTTGTTGGATTCACACTAGGCAGGTTCTCACCGAAGGAAAGACTTTCGACGCAGTAGGCGATAACCTCGTGAATTCTCGAGGCTCAACGAGATTTTTTTTCTCCCAATTCAAAATGGCGCCAAAATGACAACAGCGCTTTAACAGGTATAACTTTTGAGAATTTGTACATTTCAAGATGAGTATGTTATTATCTGGTACATGTAAACACATGATTACTTATCGGCAATCTTGATTGCATGTTTATATCGGAATAAAACATTTCCCGGATCCAAACTGATGTCTAATATAAGCGGGGTTATACTATTATGCAATACTTAGGAATACATGCATTTCAAGTATTACTGGGCAGTTTGTATAGGGAGACTGAGGATCATTGAGACATGGGGTGAGGTGAAACAGTTCTATTGTGGATATTGATTTGAAGTATTTGATCTAAAATGCCTTTACAACCTATGTACCAAACAGAGCTATATCAGTTGCCAATTAATACAAATATTATTGCTAAATAAATAAAAGCATATACCGTTTTATAGTTGATAATGGCCTTTTATACCATTCATGCTTCTATGGACAATTTCCGTACGGGGTAAACTGAGACGACTTATTTAGGGCAAGGCGAGACACATTCATGCACTTAACAAGCTTTGAATTGGTACTTTTCTAATTGTTGTCAATTTCGATAATTATTATATTGCATATGTCTAAGATAGCTAAATGAATGAAAATGAGTCGAAAATATTTGTTAAAAAATTTCAAATGAACGATTGTAACATGAAAGGATAAAAAGAACGTTTCTTTATGTGCTCTGCAGTGTAGCAGTCGATTTTTCAGCCATGTTGGAAACATCCTATAAAGTATCCTATCTGGACTTAATTTAGACAACAGATGGCGTTTCTATAAACAGAAGTATGACTGACAGTGTCGTATAAGTAGGGACAGTGTCGTATATCACTATCAGTCCCGTATTGCTATTTGCCCCGTATTTTATCCCGTTTTCTCAAAATAGAACGTACTATTACATATTTACAAGTAAAACACATCAATATTGGCAACACTGAAATTCTATTCAACCAGCTTGTATATCTAAAAGATTATTTAGTACTAATTAAAAGTAACTATAAAATTGAGTATGGAAGAGAATTGGCTGAAGTATTTGGCAGATACAAAGCATATTGATCAGAAGTCATGTCTAATAAAGTTATATGCGAATACGTAAATGTGGAGAGAAAATTTTCACTACTTTCAACTCAATGGTCGGACGAAAGAAACATGTTGGCAGTGGAGACAATTGAAGCAATTTTCATTTAAACGTCCCGTATCAATGCTTGATATTTATGGCATCCCTACGTATAAGAAATATAAACGGTCGCCGATAGAAAGTTAGAATTCTCTGGTAGAAACTGATGGAAACATAAGAATGATGACATCATACGTTGATGTGCAACAGGCATCACAGCATGACAATGCGTCGCAAAAATAAAGATTGTATTTCAAATGTCCTGAGAACAATCACATACATAGTTAACTTTCAAAACACGCTTCGAAATGTGTTCACGACGTTAACTGACGGTTGTCTGTCACATTGACAGCCATCTTGGCAAAATAGCACCAATAAGTTAGAACGTGATATAGAGTCCATGTTCGGGACGCATCAGCATTTTTTTCCGCCGCCAAAATGTCGTCAGTCATCGGTTAATTGGCGGTTGCGCAGTTGGATATTAGCGTCAAACCGGGCCAATCTGTCCAATGTGGACGATAATGTCGGCAGTGATTAATACTGCCAAATTATCGACTCGATGATGTTTTTTGCGAACATGTGGCCTTCGAAGCCGTAATTGGGTAGGTAGTCCAAATGACCAGTATCTTTCACATTTAAAATTCATTACTGTCATCGAAGCAATTTTGGTGTCCATGATTTTCAATATGCATCGTCATTCGCAAGAAATGGTCGATCTGATCAATAAAAAACTACATACACAGTATACGTGCTCTTCCTATCTTCTAATAAACCTCGGGGGCAAGTTTCCACAAAGGCATTTTTCACAGATATATCATGAATAAACTATGCATTACCAATAAAAAATGATTTACCATATCTTTCTTTTGTGCTGACATGCAGCTGTTTCCCCAATTTATGCAAACTAGCAAATGTAACAAATTATTACACAGGAAATTGATGTAAACTGCTGTTGTGTACCAAATGTGCATGTTGAACTGTACGAGGAACTCTAAATGTTAAGGAAAATGTATCTACACATTATCGTATTTAAAGTTTAAAAGAATTTGTGATCTGTTTTCAACAGGATTTCAACTAGTTTTTAACAATAGATTGAAATTCATTCCAGGACTGCAGATAATGTTTACAAAAAGTGACAAATTCTTGAATTATATAAAAAAAAAACGTATAAATGTGAATCAAGAAATTGATTGGGAATGAATTTCCGACATTATTATAGAATTGTATCCAACAACTGATTTCTACATATTTAGCATTTTTACTCCAACAACATGTATAACTTCTCATAATATTTCCCCATAAATTCAATTATTTGCCCTACATTCAGAAAAAAGATATATGGTAGGGTGTAAAATTACACGAAATTTATTGATCGACAGATACTTTTACATGCATTATATTTTGTTGCTTTTCGAATCATTTTAATCTGAGAATATCTGAGGGTCTGAGTTTTGATTAGACCATTGTCCAATTGCTTTGCTGTGCATTCACACGGGTGGAAGAGTTATATTTGGACATGTATGGGCCATACTTGGCTCTTGATGGGCCCAATATCGCCATATATGAACTATATTTGACAAATGATGGGCGATTTGGGCCTTATTTAGCAACTGATTATTCATCTATAAGCGTCATGTATAAGCGTCATATTGGCACTGATTATAGCAACTGATGAACCATACATCATGGACATCATGGCAAGTATGGCCATACAAGGAGATATATGAGCGAGTATGGGCATACACGGGAGAGTATGGGCATACACGGGAGAGTATGGGCATACTTGGTCATGTATGGACTTATCTGTTCATGTATGTCCGGACGTGTCCAATTTCTGGTCTAGCCATAAATAACCATTTATGGTCCATATTTAGGTTTTTTCCACCCAGGCATTGAGTCTTGAATACCCCAACTATACTGTAATTTATATTTGTGGTTATATTATGAAAGCATTGGTATACACGTATTTGTGTTGTAATGTATATTTTAAACCTTAACGATTGAATGCTCTCGGATTTACAAAATGTGTGGTTTTAAGTTTACTTTGACAAACAGTTGCTTATGTGCAATGCACAAGTAAGCGACTGTATTGAAGTTTGGTAATCCAGCTGAGATTCATACAAAGAAATGATAAAAACATTCGCATCGTTCATCAGATCCCCAAGAGTATGATTATGATGTTAAATCAAAATGCTCTTTAATTAATTAAGATGACTTGATATATCGCTTCACAATTTTATTAAACTTTAAACAAGAGTCCTGCATAAATGCATGTCTGGTTTCTTTAACAACACCACAGTTCCTTCGCAGGTTGAGCATCTGCTGTGCTAAGGGCCTCAAATTGCAATCCACAGAGGATCTCATTTTCCCATATGCACATGTCATCTGTCTTGGCAATTCTCGTTAAAAAAAAAGGAGGGGGATATTATAGGTCCCACTTCCCGGATACCTTCAAAAAAAACAACAACGTGTAACTAGTCCTAGTTACCTGGCGAATGAAACACACGGTAAAGCCCACGTGTAAAGGTGGACAACAGAGCAGAAAAAATAAAATGAAAAGCAAGCACCACCTTAATTAGAGGTACTGTCATCAACGTCCTTCTGTTTGCATTTTTTACGCGTTAACCGTTCTTTGCGCAACTGTCCAACCTCCCATAAACTACCTGAGCAATGAATGGCCATAGGCCTTGTCTTTTGTGTGAACGCATATAGGATCTCTTCATTTTTAATGATAGTTTTCAACATCGTTGTTTTATTTTTTATTTATTTTTTTTTAACAAATACGTGCTCTTTACCAACTCACTTCCACTGCTTTCCCTGCAAATTGCACGAAAACTATCCACTTTCTGTCAAAATTGTCATCCACATAACATTGGCAATTTTTTAAAAAAGCCTGTTAGGAAATTGCAGGAAGCAATTAATGAGAGCCAGTTTTGCTTCGAACAATTTCATTTAATTTGCTCTTACGAAACGTAATTTTTAAACTGTGACCAATGGATGCACAGCCCTGGGCGTTACTAAAAATCGTTAAATTAGCCAACAACATTGGAGTCTGTTCTGTTTTAGACACACAAAACTACTCCATACCACTTTTCATTTATCACAAACGTAGTAATTCAGTGCTTGGGATCAGCGATATGCGTCATTGAATAATTATAGTGGCATCAAAAGCGATGTATACGTCGCACATTTTCGCACTTATACGTCGAATGAACATGTCAAGAACGACCTCCAAATTTGTAAAACAATTTCATGCTGTATCACAATATAAGAAAATCGATTATGTTTTTAAATATTTAATATAATAAAGTTTTCAACACCCAATTGCCATGGTGAATCACACGTGTGTGTACACACTATTTCAATCTCCAGTTAGTTATTTTTGAAATATTTTGTTAGTTGTTCAAGAGCTTTTTATTTCAAATAAGGGGCCATTCAAAAATGACGTCCTGAAGAGGGTGGTAGGGGAGGAGGGTTAAGAGGGGTCTACTGGCATGTGGACAGATGGGTACCCTTACAAAAAAAAGTGAAGTATCAATAAAGTTTCGTATAAGTTTCAATAAAGGTATTTTTGAGGTATTATAAAAGTATAAAATGCAGGTATCTTTAAAGTCTGATCGGGTGC
>JAUJYV010002069.1:0-14013 GCA_033995625.1 Ophyiulus pilosus
GTTGTTAGTCTTTAGATATTCCATTAGAGGTAAACTTGTAAAGAAGTTATCAAAAAATACAATGTAATTTTTGTTCGATAGACACTTCGTAAGTTCAATGACAACTCTCCCACCAAGGCCGTATGTGTTTTGAATTTCTTTAGTTCCAGTTTTTTTTCCTTCGTAAATGTCGAACTGGCATACATATCCAGATCCAGACATATCTGCACGACACCAGATCTTGAATCCTCTTTTGACAGGTTTTTGGGGGTTGTATTGCTTCATTGATGTCTTCCCTTGAACTTCACGGTACTTTCATTCATGCTCTGGTGGCAAAATGGCAAATAACTTTCACAAAATGTGTAATTAGTGGCCTAATTTTATAACATTTGTCAACATTATTAGTACATTATCCTTTTGTATGTATGCCCATTGTCTTTAAAAACTCAAATTTAAATTTTAAGAAGCATAAAATTGGAAAATAAAAGTATGTTTTCAAATTATTTGCCTTCGTGTTCAGATTCTGAATCTATATCTGCAGGGTGATCAAGTTTTCCAGAAGTACTATTGTGAAACAAAACCTGAGCTGCATCATTTGCATTTTCTTGTTCTGAAAAATCTGCTGCAGCATCAGGCAAAGAATAAAAATATTCTAATGCCTCTTCTGTAGTCAGTTTGCCATTATATGTAGGCATTTTCCAATACTTAAAGTGTAAATATAAAATTAGAAGAAAATGCACATGGTGCCTGATGGTACTTTCTATCCTATGTTGATTTTTGTTAATAAAATTTAAAGTATTCTTTCTTTTAAATAATTTTTTTAAATAAATCAAACTAATAGAAGTGTATAAACATAAATATACTTACAAAAGTTTTCCAAATAGTAAAATACTCCTCCAATTGATGTTTCAATTACAAAAAATTTTGCATTTTGAAAACATGTGGCATGTATGGAAAACCACTCAGCATAATAGATATAAAAATGCCTATGGAAGTAAAATAGCTGATGCACCTTTATATGTTAAAAACAAAGGGGTACTCTATAGTACCACCAGGTTTTCCTGTTGATTTTTAATGTAGGGAATACATTGTAATTGTTTCACTAGGTGGTACTTTTAAAGTTCCACCAGGCATGAAAGGGTTAAGATATTTAATGGATTGACATTTACATTAACACTAAATAAGAACAATAATTCATTGATACAATTTATTTTTACAAAAATTAATATACATATACAGATTGAACTTAACTTGCGCAATCAATAATTACATGTTATAAGGCATGCTGTAATGAAATATATAATTCATTGTCAATATATACACAGTTAAAAATGGAGATCTTTCAAGAATCTCATTTGGAGACACAACATTCAATATTCTTATCCACAATGCAATAAGCATTTAAATGCTTTAAATTTAAAAGTAAATAAAAAATCTCCACATATATATATAAACCAATCTCTATCAATACAAAATATCAGTAAGCAATATGCACACTGGATCACTTCTAGAAACAACATGCAAAACAAACAGTTGTCCAACTTCGTAAATTACATGTTCACAAGTGATGCTTTTGCATGATTATATGTATATTTTCAATGTCAATAACATGCTTGCAGCATTTTTGTAATAAACCCAACTTTAACAGTTGACTGAAACTAATCCAATGTAGTTAACCAATATGCTAATCTAGACTAAAAGTGCTCCATTAAATGTCTTAGTTATATTTTTAAGTATAAGGTTCTAGTTACAAGGCATTTGTAGGATATGTACCATGCCTCAAACATCATGCATAAGTAAACTTTTAGTGGTTCCCTTTCAGACATTATTTTTGGATAATGTAATAAGAAATCAAATTTTGGTGTAATGCTTGTTGGGCTAAGTTTCTTAACTGTTTTCAAAATATCTAAAATAAGATATTTCATTTGCTGAAGCCATTCTCACTTTATGTGAATGGCAAATAGGTGTTCTGATAACTGGCAACATTTTAGAAGTAGCTTCCATGGACCATAACCTGATGTTACCAAATGTTCTATCATCAAAGTTAAATACTTAACTAAACACCACATTTGAGAAGCTGTCCCTGATATTTTATTTCTCAACAAGTTATGTTTGGTGAACTGATTTGGTTAGTTACATTTTTCTAAGCCATAATCAAACATTTCAAGGCAGAGATTGATTTCAGTATGCTTGCATATCTTTTCTTTAATGAACTTGTTTGCAACAACACAAACTATTGTTAGGGGGTCACCTTCTAAAAAATCGTGAATTATGTCTGGTGGAAAAATTGCCTAAGGATTCACACCATCAATTTCTGAAAATATGCCACCACTAGTTCTTCCATAGGATTTTTGCAAATCTGGATTATCTTTAATTTCTGCAACATGTTATTTATGTTGTTCCTCATTTCTTGAAATGCATTGTTCTTCAAGGTGGTCATTTTGAATATCCTCATAGGATATAAGGCAATGCCTACAAATTTTCCCTGAAGAAAATGTACTGCAAAAACCTCCAAGAGAATGAACACTTAAATTGTCTGCTACAACCGAATGCAGAGAAATGGAAAACTTCTATGATACCACTTTAAAGTTTAATATTTAATCCCTTTAAAGTTAAATTGTTAATTAATTCCGTTAAACATTTAAAGACAGGTTCATATCCTTACAATTAACAAACTTATGTATAGCTAGCATTACGAGAAATATGGATGAAAGTTGGGATTGATATTTTATTGGAAACTGCCAAATGGAAAAATACACTGCGGAAATTAAAGGATTGATGTTTTGCCCCCAATCGGATTACACACTTCAAATTCATCGACATAAAACAATAAATCAAGTGTTAAATTATTGCCTTTCTTCTTGTAAAGTGAATCTGAATAGTAATTACTTAAGTTGCCATCATCAGTGTATTCAGTGTTTTGAAGCACAACACTAGCAATTTCATCATTTGATAGTTGCTGCTGAAGAGTATCCTTGACAGGCACATGATGTTAAAATGTTTAGATGGTCCATCTCCCCAAGACATATTTGCTTTGGTTCCACATAGGGAAATCTACATTTAACATAATTATGCAAACTTCGTGCATCTGTTAGAAAAATCAATTGGCTTTTATATAATGGCCGAGAATTTATAATCGGCTTCATTGCAATTATACTTTTCATGAATTTCAAATAATTTCGACTGTATGACATCCATTAATTCAAGGCAATCACCAGAAATTGTTTTAAGACTATTACATGGTAAAAGTAACTTCCTTCTCCTTTGTCGTGATTTTAGCAAAGTTTTATTTGAAATTTTCGAGCATACCAACATTCTGCATACCAATTGTACGGCACGTTTTGATTAACTACAGGCAAATTTTCATTAATTGTTGAGCATGTTTGCATTTCAATCATGTAACTAGCTTTTCCACCATTGCATTTAATTATATCTTTGTGATATCTGTATATGTGTCCTCTAAACCCTGATATTGTTGTGATTTTAAACAACCAGAAATACCACACATTATTTTAAAGTTTGCATCTGGCGAATGTACAAAGCTATAGTGGGCAAGGAGTTAGCCAATGGTCAGAGAAGATGCCTCACAATTACGGCTTAAAAACATGAGCATAATAATGTACCTTTTTTATAAATTTACAAATAAATTTGGGCAAAATGCTTGGCAGGTTGTACAGTAATTTCCTGCGTACACCAATACCATACTCTAAAAGATGGAATGTCTTTTCCAACAAAAAAACAATCAAACAAAAAACACAATACAAAACACTTATTGCCTGAATAAAATCATTTGCTTCAAACAATACATTACTGCCAAAAGTAATGGTTTCCTTTGCCGAAAGTCCATTGGTGGCTCTTAAAAGAACAATATACAAAATCTTTATAACCAAACAAAACTAATCATATTTTTTTAAATCAGAAAAATAAAATCAAAATCAATGCCAATAAACAGAAATAATGGCTATGAACAGAAAATTATATACCTAAGTATATTCATAAAAGAAACATTACCTTGGAATCAAGGTACAGGTTGCTTGTATCATTTAAAAACAAAGGCAGCAAATGAAATGCTTCTTTAACAGACGTTGATTTATCTATATAAATAAAATCAATCAACATAAATTAACTAAATCAACAGGAAATTATCAAACATTTATATATAAAAATCATTTATCCATGTATTCACTACCACACCTGATTGATGGTTTCTAGAATATTCCTGCCTGATGGTCTATTTCAATTTATATCTTGAGGTTCCAATCAACAAAGATTCACCAAATTTTGAAAGGAATGTGTAAAACTTCTCCTCAAGATGCTTTAAAGATTTTGCCATATATTCTTGAAATTCTTTGGCAACCAAGCTGAGAATGTTGCTGCTCTGTGTATGCTGGAATGTATGTCTGAATTTTTTACCAGATATTTGTTGCAAAACATTTCTAAAATACTATAATTGGTTAAGCAATTGCTTACATATGATGCCACTTTGTAAACATCCTCCTCAACAAAAATTAGGTGAATTTCTTTATCAAGAGCCTGCCTTAATTTTGATCTGCACTAACTTAATGTTTTACCAAGCAAATCAGAAATTATCTCAAATGAAGGCCGTGGCTTAATTAATTCTTCTTCAAGATCTGAAAGTACATGACGATAATGGTTCAACTTTAGGGGTCAACAAGCTCTGAAATTTGTATAGAATTATGGAATAATTTTGCAATTAAAATTTATTTAAAATATACCTGAAACTTCTTGTATGGCTCAAATGTAGTTTCAGCTTCTAGTCCTACATTATGCTTTCTAGTTTCTGCAGAATTAAATTATCTCCTTACTTCAGCTACAAAGGGACTTCAAACTTCCTTTCACAAATGTTTGAATTTTCTAATTAATTTTGTTTGCCATAAGTCCTAAAATAAATTTGAATTATAAGGAACATTTACATTAAGTTGTAACTACAGAGAAAATGCATCATCTATTTTTTATAAACTAACAGTTCCATTCATTCCTGCAGCATCACTTTTAAATAATGCATATGACCACATGGTTCCATTTTAAAATTAATTTTGGTCAATTTCACGATGGACGGCACTCCCAAAAACGCACTTTTAAAATAACATGTTATACACTCCACTGGCTTCATTTAGACCAAAGTGCTGAAAGAGCACGTAGGGGACCATAAACTAACTCTAGGCATAATGACCTAGGATGCTACAAGGATAACATTTTGTCAAGTTTCTGAACTTGGAAAACATGCAGCAGGCAGTAATGAAAAAACATGCAAACTTACCTTTATTCTTGAGACTCAAACTGCTGATTTACCAATCTTTCCTTTGTCGGGAAAGATGGGCTTTATTTATGCCTTTCAAAAAACAGAAAAGAACACAAGATTATGGTTACACTTTGGATTTAATATCCCACTGGATTAAATAAATCACATCCTGAAAACACCCCGAATAAATACACAAGGAAATAACCCTACATAAATGTGAATCTAAACACTTAAAATCACAATTTACTCACAAATTTGCTTTAGGCCTTGTGCCATGTGCTTCCTTCCTTAATCCCTTAGAACTTTTCCAAATGTGACCATCCAGGTCGAGAGCAGGCACAAGAAGGTTCTAGAAACACCAAAAACACAAAGGAGGCACATGGTTAAAATGCACTCAAGTGCAATTAGTGCATTGGCCAGGAAAGCTTATTATGAGTTGAAAACAAAAATTGACAACAGCAACATGCTCTTCGAATGCAGATACTGGTGGCACAGCAGTAAACCTGAAAAACAAAAAGATGATTTATAACATGCACCAAAACAATACATTCTTCCACAGAAAAATGAAGTTTATTTTACAAATGATTCTGTTCATTGAAATGCCCAACCACTAATGCTTGCCTTACGGCCGTAGCGCAAACCATTAATGCTTGCCTTACTGCCGTAACGCCGTGCTGGTGGAATTACACCAACTGGGTCAAAATCCACAACAAATCAGCTTTACGCTAATTCTTCAGAAAGTTATGCTGTGCTACATCAGGTGGAGGCTCATCATCTCCCATAGAAATGGCAATGTTATTTAGCACTGCAACAGCCACAATAAGTTGCAGTGTATTAGAAATATTCAAATGCATTCCATATTTCAGACATGGGAATCTACGTTTAAGCACACCATTTGCACATTTAATTGGGTTTCTTGTGGATAGTTAGGACTTATTGAACGCTTTTTCTGATGGTGTAGTTGTATTGGAAATCGGTGTCAAGAGATACCTCTTACAAGCATGCTTTCCATCTCCTAATAAATAGCTTTCAGTTATTTCTCCACTTTCAAATTTTGCGCACAAATGAGAATTGTCGAAAATTGTACTGTCATGCACAGATCCTGCCCACCTGGACACAACATCAGTAATATATAGTTTTGGATCACAAGCAAGCTGTACATTGACTGAAAAAAATCCCTTTTGATTTCGATATATTTATCCAGTTTTACCACCTGGAGATTGTATGGGAATGTGTGTGCAATCAATTCCGCCAAGTACTCCAGGAAAATTCTTAATTTTGAAAAACGAGTGCATCATAGTTCTTTATTCGTCTGTCAATGGAAATTTAACATAGAACGGACAGAGACGTGCAATTTCCCGAGTAACCTTATGCAGAATTAGAGATGCCGTTGCTTTACTGATGTCAAATGTATCTCCAATCACAGGAAGAAATGTCCCGGTAGCATAAAATCGTAGGGCAATAAGAAGCTGGTTGATGGGTGAAATGCTATGGTTCCGGTTTGATAGATATTCCAATTTATGTTCCACCTAGAATAATTAAAAAGAACAAACATTATTATACAGGGTGTTATATAGACATTCCAAAATGAGGATCATGTTTGACCACAGATTTCGACCAGCGTAGGTAAGACCAGCCATAAGGGGGAAATAATTTTTGGATGACCGACGGGCAGCTTACCATACTTGTTTATGGTGGGATACAGGCTTGCATAGTCATAGTAAGCAATTTGTTCATCATGCTTTGCCTTGTAATACAGGTTTGCTGCATTTGTCGCCACCGAAACAGGCATCTCGAGGAACGAGCTTTTCAACTACTGCACATTCAGCCACGAAATCACACATCTCACCATTGGTCTTTAGGAGATGGTCGATTTCACACTCCCATATCTCAATGACAGTGTGTTTTCCTGTAGCGTATTGGTGCGATCCAGTGCAGAGGCATAGACTTCCCCCCTATGGAGCAGTGATGTGATGCGATTACCGTTCCCGATTTGAAGCACTTGGGGCATCCATGAAAATAACAGCCGTGGACTCGTAAACCGTGTTGGTGGGTTGGTGAAACCCATCCGCATAAAACCTTCCCAAGAGGTTGTAAACAATACAGTCAGATTTTACTTACTTTCACTTTGCCACCATTCTTTGCATGACGGATTTCTTCCCCATCAAAGAGATTTCAGCCCATCCAAGCCAACCACCGAATCGCCTTGGCACTCAGTGTAGCTCTTCCTCCATATCCTCCTGCCGGAATTACGGCAATACTAGCTTGTGGCTTAAAAGGCACCTGTATACAAGCTGGCAGTATGATGCCAGAGTGATACACTCCTTAAAAGGATCAAGTGTAAACATCCTTTTGCACATGAGTCTGAACTTTTGACATCCTTCACGTAAAATGTTCACATCAGAAATGCAGTTGTCAAGAAGCTCTTTCTGCATGGCAATCACCTAGTTTGCTGCAATCTACTTAGAATGCCACTTCAAAAATGCTTTTCTGCTGTCGGCTGTTAATGAATCCGGGTTATAATTTTGATTAGGCATTGGTCCTTGATAATTTTGATTGGCCTTGGTGTTGAAATAGTGGGGGAAGTAGCCTTTGCACGCTTCAGTTAACTCAAATGTTTAGGAAAAATTTACAAAGGGGCATTGCCAGAAAATTATAGGAATCAATAAACTTTACTTTGTGGGATTTCACAGATAAAGTCATCAATTTGCTACACATAAAGATGAAATCAGGCGTAAAAAGATTGTTTTCGTACAAATATTCTAATACAAAAAAGCCATCATAGCCCTTCATGTAGTGAGCAATGAAGATGAACTCTTGTTGTTTATATGGAAGCCCGCAAATGTCCTTAAAGATCCATTTACAAAATTTATCCCTAGCAGTCGAAACAACATCAGTAGTAAACGCATACTGTTGATGTCCATACTGATCAGGGCCATTTTCATGTTGAACCACTACAAATTGACTTTATGAACGTCCGTCTCTTGCATGGCTTCAGTGTCATAATGGTAAACAATGGGTTCTGGAATTGGCATATTTCTTCTTTGCCTTTTCCAAGGTTTATCATCAACAGTATCATCCAAATTACATTTTCCGATTCGACCATTTGTAATCTTGGGGGCCTGCATGAAGCATAAATGGTTCCTGTCAACCATTTCTTTGCAGATGGTACACTGACGTTTTCCACATTGGTGTAACAAGTTCTTGTACTTGTACAATGAACAGGTAGCACACAGCTGCACTGTCTCACATGTGCCATTGCTAACCGGTTGCAGGCATTACATTTTATTTTAGCACCATCATCTGATGCGTGGCAATTTTCATCACGGCAAGAATAGCACTTTTTCAAACATTTTTGTTTTTCAAGATGATTAATGCCTAATGCCTAGTACACATCGGAATGTTTCATGAATCTTAAATAGAGTTTCTGGAAAATAAGTTTTTGTACTGTGTTTCATGAAACATATTTCTGTATTGATGTTTATCCAAACGTGGCTCTCCACATCAAAAATGCATTTCGAACTGAAACTTGTTTGCTAGTCAAGGCGCTCTTACTAAAAGGCGTTAATACCCCCAAGATTTTACTATAGTGAACAAAAAAACGATATTCACCTCGTGGATAGGTTATAATAGGTATGTCCTTTACGTTTTTATTAACTAATATTTACACTTATAGTATGTATTTTTACATTGTAGTAAACTTCATTGACGGGGATACAATCATGAAATAGCACAAATCTGTTAAAATAAACGACAATTCATATAATTATTGTCTAAAATAACGTTTATTTGCATACAAAACGATAGCTACGTGAAACGTTTGCTTCAAATGTTTACTTTCTTGGTCACCTATGCCATCCTGGGTTTTATGAAAATAAAACATTATTGTAGACAGTAAATATAGGGATTGTTGTTTATTTTAAAAGATTTGTGCATTTTTTTGAAAACGTTATTGACGTTGTGAATAGATCAACTTACAAGTTGATAAATATACACAACGTGAATAACGTTTTTTTCACGTTTGAGCTGTTGTTTTCAATACATTCACTTTGAAATCAATCTAATGTATATGATTTATTTAATCTTCAAGTGAATTGAAAACAGGCTCAAAAGTGAAAAAAACGTTATGCACGTTGTGAATACAAATTGTAATTTGATCAATATACACAACGAGAATAATGTTTTTTTCATATTTGAGCTTACGTTTTCAATAAATTGACTATGAAATCAATCACTATATACACAGTGGTTTATACACTGTATATGTAGTGATTTATTTAATCTTCAATTGAATTGAAAACAGGCTCAAAAGTGAAAAAAACATGTTATTCACGTTGTGAATAGATCTCAAGTCACAAGTTGATCAGTATAAGTTAATACAAGTTAACAGTGGTTTATATATATATAGTACACTGTAGCTCTTAAGTTATGATTTGTTATGTTTAATTAATTTATATTTATCTGTTTATTAACTTTTAGCACGTGTTAATTTGGAAGTACACAGGATCAGAGAAAGGTTTGTTTATTATGTAGCATCACATTAACCACAAGTCCATGAGCAAATTATACTTCTAGTCGGTGCTACATTTGCAGATATTCTGTGATATTCAGTGGTATCTCTTAGCTAAAATCAGTTGGGGGTGTTGCTCCAGAAAATGTTAAGCCTTTGCTACAGTTCCACAGTGCCTATATGCGGGCCGGCACTGCTTGAGTTAACGAGATAGTACTTTTTCATTCAATTCCAATGTTATGTTACGTTACTTTTACAGGTGTTCAAATGAAATGGAGATAGACAGTGACGATGCAAGTATGGTGTTCTTCAATGTAGAAGCAGCAGTAATACTTGATGCTGTAAGTAGGAAACGAAAGCGTAGATGGTGGACACGGACTCTACTACAAAATAAACCATGATCGCAACTTCTAACTGAACTACGAGTGGAGGATGGGGCTGGATTTTAAAACTTTATGCGGATGTCGCCGACCGATTTTGAAGTGCTTGTCAATGCATTCGGTTCCAAGATTGCTAGACAAAACATAAACTATAGGGCCGCCATTAAAATCACTGATCGATTGGCACTAACAATGCGGTTTTTTGCAACTGGTGACTCTTATTCCAGTTTAATGTATCTATTTAAAATATCAAAGCAAAGTATCTCGTACATCATACCTGAGGTCTGCAAAGTGCTGATTGAACATCGTAAAGAATACATAAAGGTAATAAATGAAAGTCTTATGTCACTTTTAAATCACTTTAATTTTGATTTAGGTACAGATTGCCATCCCTCTCATACAATATATGGACAACAGAGCTAAAAGAATGTCGTGGATTTGTCTCTTAGCATCAGCAAGTCTAGTTAAGGAAGTGATGCTTCGAAGAGTTGCCACCACCATATCTCCAAAGGCGCTCATACTGTCTTATGGCTTTTTCTGCTTTTGGATATCTATAAATGACTCCATTAGAACAACAGCCTTGGTCAATGGCTTATTAGCACCTTTAGACAGCTTCATTTTTTTTGGCCGTGGTGTCTCTGGCGTAGAAATTATTTCACTTAATGGAGTATCGTTTAACATCCCTGGACTTAATGGTGCATCGTCGTTTGTTTGGCTATCACCATAAATAACCTCAATCATGTTGCTTAAGCCTAAATCTTCGGTACTTTCCTGAAAAGATAGTAATAGGTTTCATTGATTTACTTTCAGTTTCCGAGCTCTACAGAGTTTCCACCGAGTTTGCCACTGTATTAAACTTTCCACATTGTGTCGGTGCAATGGATGGAAAACATGTTGCTATGCAGGCTCCAGCATTAAGTGGAAGTCAGTTCTACAACTATAAAGGGTTTTTCAGCATTGTTCTTCTAGCAATTGTAGATGCAAACTATAATTTCATTTACATAAATACTGACTGTCAAGGAAGAATCTCAGATGGAGGCATTTTCAGAAATTCACAAGTATATAAAAAACTTATTGCAAATGATCTGCAACTACCCGAAGAAGAGCACCTGCCAGGGTGACAAAAAACAGTCCCATTTGTTTGTTGCTGACGATGCCTTTGCCATTCATCCAAACATAATGAAACCTTATTTCAACTACCAGTTGAAGGGCTCAACTGAACGTTTATTTAACTACCGATTATCCAGAGCACGCATGGTTGTGGAAAATACATTTGGCATATTATCATCTGTGTTTAGGGTCTTTCACAAGCCGATGCTTCTGAGTACAGATAAAGTTGAGCTTGAAACTCGCACATGTGCGTATCTGCACAATTTCTTAAGACGAAATACACTGGCCAGATCACTTTACACACCAAGTGGCACATTCAATGGCATAAACCCGGACACTGGAGAAGTAATTCCAGGCTCGTAGCGTTTGGATTCTCATACAACTCTAACAGGGCTTAAAAAAGTTCCGAGAAAATCATCAACAGCTGCGGAATCCATAAGAAATGAATTTGCAGAATATTTTGGGACTGCCCATGGAAAGGTTAGGTGGCAGGAGACTTATTGTTAAAAATTTGCGTTGGATAACTTATTGAATAAATAACTGTTTACCGTAGAATATAGGGAATCCGTAGTATTTCTTGGAACATTACTCCCATCCAAAAATTGAAGAAGTAGAAAGACAAACCACTTAGGCACAATCACATCGTCTGTCCCGGCACCTGATTTTTTTGCATCTGTAATTTTCTTCTTCTCACGTCGATACTGTACCATAATTACTCTCATTTTTTTCTATGTCGGTGGTGGGCAAGCAAATGATCTTGGCAATAGCTCATCATCAAAGTCGCTAACGGAGCCTCCGACCCTCCTGCCTTTCGGCTAATGGTCCCCTCTGCTCCCGCATCGAACACTTATATTAAGATACACATAGAAAGCGAGATAATAATAATAATAATAATAAAAGAGAAAGAGGCTAGACTCTAGGGTTGGTCATAGTTGAACACAACTCGACTTGCAAAGGTTTGGAAGTGAGGCAAGAATTGCTGGCACAGAGTTTCAGGATATCTTGTCAAGTCAGATTGCTCCAAGGCGACAAAGTCATGTAATCTGTCACGTTCTGTCACACGTATGGGCAGGGTACAGTCAAACAGAATATGGTGAAAGGTATCCTCTCCATTGCCACATGGGCAACTGCCATCTCCAGGTGTTAGGTGGAACCGCTTCAGATAGGTATTGAATGGGCCATGACCCATAAGCAGTTGAGCCCCTTTGCCAGAAATAGGCTCGCGCAGCATGTCAATGTGATTGACATATCGAAACACATTCCTGCCGGTGATCGACTCCTCCCAGAAGGTCTGCCAATGAGTTTCATTTGGTTCCTAAGAGAAAGTTTCAAGGAAGTAATCGGGCGTCTTCAATCAACGGTGTCTACCAAGCGGGTGGCGTCCTTTGCCAAGGTGTCTGCTTGCTCATTGCCCAGCAGGCCTGTGTGAGCTTTAACCCATCGAAGAGTGATGAATTTCTGCTGGGCTTGTAGAGATTTAATGCGAGTATAAGCCCAATGGGCATCCTCATGGATATAACTCTCAGAAGATATTGCTTGCAGTGTTGATTGGGAATCGGAGCAGATGATAGCCCCTGTCCAGTCGTCTTCCCTCTGCAGCAGCAGAAAAACTGATCTACAAATGGCGTACAATTCAGCTTGGAATACAGAGCAGTGGTCCGGTAGGCGAAACATCCAGTGGCCCTGTTCGGCCCCTCCTTGAAAGTGCACCACTGCTGCCCCCAGGTGTCCAGGGAGTTTTGAGCCATCGGTAAAGTAGGTTTCAGGGGCAGGGTTGTGTTCTGCAAGTCGGCGCTGAAAGTGAGCAGGGAGCTTTCCACGGGAAGAAGGATGATGATAAAGAGCCACAGGCACTGGGGACTCCAACTCAGTGGTGTCGCTAATCCGTTGCATGCTAATTTGCCATTTCATGTCTGCCACTAGATGGAGTGGCGGGCACATAGATAGCACATGGAGAGCAGCATTGGGTGATGTGCGATAAGCCCTGCATATTGCCGGAAGAAAGGGCCTTTGCATGGGGGTGAGCTTCCGCAATATGCAAGGTACTGAGGCCTTTACCCCCCCGCAAATCTCCACTCCGAAGGTCAGCATGGGTAGAATTGCTCGTTCATAGATATCCTTATGAATCAATGTCTTGATGCCCCAAGTCTTGCCACACACTGCCTATAACCTGGAGGCTATCCTGGAAGCTTGGCCCTGTAAGTATTGTATGTGGCTTGTCCAGCGAAAGTGAGAGTCAATGATGATACCCAAGTATTTCACGGTATTGGTAATGGCAAGTGTTCCACCATCCATCCGTATGATTGGTAATTCTCTGGTCCTAGTGGCAGGGTGAAGGATTCCTTGAGTTTTCTCAACCCCATATTCCAGCTTTACTCCAGCTGCCCAAGTTTTGCAGCACGCCCACATGGTGTCCCACTTGGCCTCAAGTCTATGCATGGAAAGTGTTGGAAATGGTCGGTTTAGTTGATAAACAGCACAGAACTGATCCTTGAATACTTCTTCACAAGATGTATACTGAACCGACCTCAGTTTCAGTTGAATTAACTGAAACGACTTCAGTTTGGTTTACACGGCGATTCTGAAGTCCTTAGGAATCGTCGACCACTTTGCACAATACAGTTGACCTGTATTTGATCCCGACTTTTGTTTCACTTTACTTCCCAAGTAAAGTGAAGTTGGTTAAGTTATTTAAACGAAAATAAAAGAAAAGGTTTTCCCTTTTAACCATTTATTTTAACAACTTAAAGCAAAACTAGGACTTGGCGTCC
>JAUJYV010002070.1:0-14011 GCA_033995625.1 Ophyiulus pilosus
GCACAAATCAGTAAAACAGTTAATTTTCACAGAGAGGGTTTTTCTAAATTGTAGTGTAAAGAGCCATGGTTTTTTACGTTTTTCGTACAGGTTATGTTGTACTCTGCACAAATCAGTAAAACAGTTCATTTTCACAGAGAGGGCCCCTTTGAACGCCCCTCGTATAAAGTACTCGTGCGACCAAAGTGCGAATGCAGCATTCGATGCATATATCGAGCTAACCGTCCCCAATTAATCAACGAGTGTCATTAAGGTCTGATTGTATTGCAAATAGACATCGATTCGTATTTCGATATGCATCGAGAACCTTTTAACGATGAGTTTTGGTACATATTTTCAGTTGTTAGCCTCCCTCGCAACACGTACAACATACAAACGTCTGTTTCTGCAACTTTTTTTGTATCGATTTTTTCTTCATCGTGTTTTCGTGTTACGGGACATTATCCTTTTTTGAAATCTACTTATAAGACTTATATAACTCGCGTTTGATAAATCCAAATTTTATGAAAAATCTATTTAATGAGAAATTTCACGTATTTCTTATAGAGCTGGCAGGGGAACTCATAACGGGCTCATCTACTGTATATATACAGTACGGAGGAAAATTGAATGAAATCTAATGAAAAAAACATTTTTCATTCGTCGCGTCCTGTGTGCACACGAAATACATACACGAAATGCCAGCGGATTTGCGAATTTATAAGTTAGTAAGCCTAGAGAAACGTAGCGTGTGAATACGATATTAAATAATGATGAGAGTATAGACAACACGTGCAAGCCTAGCGGCACAAAATACTTGCAAAAATCGATATTATAGGCACTCTCGGTAGTGCACGATATATTTTTGCGTTTTCGTTTCTTCCCACAGATGGCGTGGCATGTCGGTGCTCAAGTAGGACAGACCGGGGTAGGTTGCGACACGGGGCAGTGGTCCAACATTTTTATAAAACCATGCAGGTTTTAGGAGCATAGTTGATTAGCCATGTGGTCAGCGCTGTAAGGTCTAATACAAATCAAGTTGCTTGTACGGTGTACAGTGGACCACCACATGATGGGGTAGACTGAGACATGTCCTAGAATGCCCTAATCGATGCTTTTGGTTCAGATGCAAGTTTTGAAACGAAAACCACCTTTGTACCATTTCATGTATATGTTAACATGAGTGATATTAGAGAGTTTGAGCCAGTCAACGTTATCGTTAACGTTGGTTGGCTCAAACACTCTGTTGTTAAAACATTGCCACAGCCAATGCACAAGGTGGAAATGAATGAATGCACTCCCACCTGATATTTGCGGTGAATTTTAATCGTTTTTCCAACTTAAACTAGGAATTTGAACTTGACATTCTGAATTTAATACATACTTTTATTTTAGCCAATGTGTTGATCTTTTTCGCGTAAAATTTCAGTCTTAATAGAGAGTTTGAGCCATCCAACGTTAACGAAACGATAAAGGTAACGATAACGAGAAACAGCGGTGGCGGTCCGGAATGTCAAGGACTACCCTATGCGAAGAATCGTTATCGTTATCGTTACGTTAACGTTGGATGGCTCAAACTCTCTATTTTCGCATGGACCACCGTACCCCACGACAAACTACGCAAACAGCTTTTATATATTTTATACCAAAAACTAGTAGCTCTAAAAGGACGAGAAAAATCTATACAGATCCTAAAGAGTTGTACATTACTGTGTCATTTTTTGGATTGCTAAAAGTTGAATATTTCTCCCAAAATTAAATGAACTCTAAAATTGTGCCCCGGTCTCCCCATATTTTCTCGTTCATTTTTTCTTGTCCGTTGCTGGTTCTTGGTTTTCCCCTTGCCCTTTTAGCCACTAGAGAGTTTGAGCCAGCCAACGCTTTAACGTTAACCTTAACGTTAACGTGGGGAAGGGAGGAGCTTCGGTCTTAACTACCCGATGAACTAAATGAATGTCATGAGTGCGCATCACGTACAGTTAATTAATTGGATAGTTAAATCCGTAGCTCCTCCCTTCCCCACGTTAACGTTAAGGTTAACGTTAATTAAGGCGTTGGTTGGCTCAAACTCTCTATTGTTCTGATATTGACCCTTAAAATGCCCTCGTTATTTTCTCCCACATTTTCGTGGCATACAATTCCTGGTAAATTATTGGTTAAACTACATTTAAAGTACAAAACTAAAATCCCATTCCAGCGTCGTTATTTTCAGCATTAACGTCCGTTAATTTTTGATTCGCATTAAGGGCAACTACACTGTATTTTCTTTATTTATGTAAAACTTGCTAATTAACATTTTCGTTCATATATTTTAAATTAAACCTTTCGCAAACGAGCTTAGCAAGAGATTTAAGTAACGAATGAAAAGCACATAATTCAGCATTTCTGCTCTCGCAAACTTAAGAAATGTCTCGTTTAATTAATTTTTCGTTGGTGGATTTTACGTGTTTTATACGTTAAAAAAAGATGACGGTGCTCTCAGGGACTGGATTAAAAGCGTTTTCCTTATCAATATATTTTAATTAATGAAGACAGGAAATTCAATTTGCTAAAGCTTACTTATTAAGCATTAATAGTGCGTTGTAAAGCAAGGAAATTTTGCCTCGTGTTTTCATAAATATGACAAATTGAAAATTGTTAAAAATGGTCGCTGCGGGGAAGAGTAACATTTCTCCGCTTCGTTTATTCCTTTGAATTAATAATCTTTTAGATTTGTTTTTCGTATATGAAAATCTATGTGAAAAGATTAACCTATTTTAGTTTTATTTAGACGTTTATGTTGAGTTATTTAGTGATTATAAAACTAAAGATTATAAAGCAGGGTTTTAATGTATTTTTTAGTTTTCTTCTTGACGTAAATAATACTGTTAATACCTTAAAACTGCCGTTTAATTAGAGTAGAGTACTGTTTTCTAGCTGTAATTAATGGGATACTAAAAATGTTAAGATGTAGAGGATTTTAATCATAACAAACATTTATTTAGACGCGTAACAAATCAGGAAAATAAATGAATTTGCTGCTGGAAACTGATGTAGTGAAAAATATTTGACTACATTTTATGGCACGTACCATATTCATATTTTTTAGAAAAAATACATGTGCAATATGTATATTTTTTAGAAAAATACATGCACAATATGCATATTTTTTTTTTAGAAAATACATTGACAACATGCACATTTTTTATAAAAATATATGTACAATATGCATATTTTTTTTTTAGAAAAATACATGCATTTTTAGAACAAATACATGTGCAATATGCATATTTTTGTTTAGAAAAAATACTTGTACAATATGCATCTTTTTTAGAAAAATACATGTACCATATTCATATTCTTTTTAGAAAAATACATGCACAATATGCATATTTTATAGAAAAATACTTTTACAATATGCATATTTTTTAGAAAAAATACATGTACAATATGCACATTTTTTAAAGAAAAATTCATAAATAATATGCATATTTTTTAATAAAAAAACACGTACAATGTGCATTTATGAAAAAATATACACGTATACTGTATATGAAAAACGTCAAACAATTTTTACAACTGAGTAAAATTTGATTAATGTTCATTACAATATTCATCCATTTTGATGAAAATTGATCTTGGTGTAGTTTTTTCTTATTCGAGGACATTATAACCAAAGAAAGTATTAATATGTGCCTGAAAATGTCATCGACCCAGGACTGATTAATGTGTCCATTACTCCCTTTCCCCACTTTTAATTAACGAGCACAATATTGTCCAGTATAGTAAACTGGACATTAGCCAAAAGTGCATTCATGGATCACGGACATAAACATTTTTATGTAGTTGGATACATCACTCACGTTAACTCCGTTAGTATTGAACAAAATTACATTAAGAAAATTAGATCAGGGTTAACCCAGAAATTAAATTTTATTTACTTTTTTTCTTTAAAATGAATTTTCCATGACTATTCCAGATTATCCAGGTGCTGATCGATCTTTTATGCTACACTTAAATGTAAGTGAAAATTCACTGAAATCGATATTTTTCCACACTTTTTCCACATAAAATTATTGAGACGATGACATTTCCGAATGTTCAAGGATGTGATTGGGGCTGAATCTATTCGGTGACTTTTTGGTATCACTTTCAAAGTTTTAAATTAAATCGTATAACGATTGTGACAGTTCTGTATCGATGCAAAAGGTTGAAATTTGATGATTTTTGACAGAAAAAAGAAAAACATCAACACTAATATCAGTACCAGGAAAACGATAAAATTGATTTTGAGAGGTACAATTGAAACTAAACCGAAATAGAACAGCGAGTGTAATACGGATTGTACCAATAAAAATGTAAAGTTCAAAGATTCAAGTGTATAGATTCTGGATACTGTAAGTTATATCTGTCTATTTGAACCTTTTAAAACTCACGGCACTATTCATTAAATCCCTCGTTAGTAAACTGGAAATGCGATTTTTGGTGTGATACACTAAGGACCTTAATAAACCACAAAATTTCAATCCATTCTTAAATTTATATAAAACATTAAAGACTTAAAATACAAGGAACATTCTCTTAAAATCACTCTCACGAGGGTGGTTCATATCGGGCCACTTTGAATCTCTTGTATAACAGTTTTCAGCCGACGCCGATGGTCGAGTGGGGGTCGCCTCTCGATCCTAAGTTGCGGGGTTCGCTCCCCGGTCGAGGTCGGTGAGAAATTTTACGGATGGAATAAATTCCCTGAGCGGCGGCTCTTTCGGATGAGAGTTTAAACCGAGGTCCGGTGTTGATTGTTGCACGTTAAAGACCCCTCGAGAAGGGGTGGAAGTCTCCCCTCGTAGGCAAAATTCCCAGGTAGGTGATGAAGGCTCATCCCCTGGCGTTGGTGTTTAGCCCTCGTGTTGCAAAAATAGGCCAACGTTAAAAATCAACAAGCAAACAACAAACATAACAATTTTCAGTTAAATTAAAAAGATCTTGCCATGACCAATTACTCGATTAACCGAAAAAATTTCACTCGTTTTTGAGACATGGAAGATCTTGAAAAAACTGGACTAAAAATCCCATAAAATCACTATCACGAGTTTTAATATCAATCCACTTTGACCCTGTGAATTTACCTCTTTCGGTTAATTGGGCAATTCAATTTTTTGGTGGTTTTTACCCTGACCAATTATTAAATCAGCTGTTCAATTTTAATCCACATAAATCCTTTAAGACCTTTTAAAAAACTGAACAAAATGTAAGATGTCACAACTAATTACCATAAGTTGGGATAAGTGAAACGCAACAATCAATAGTAAACACCATTTTATTACTACTAAATTTGAATTTAATTTATTTTTCAAAGCTTTTCATTTATCAAACGACAGAAACGATGCAAAAACTGATTGCCAAACCGTTGCTTTTGGCGAAAACGACTCCTTAAGTCCCTGAATGATAATGCAGGAGTTCGACGTTCATCAATGCGAAGATGACAGAACTGATTCGCATCTACCGATAATTTAAGCGTAATAATTGAGATTTGCTTTCTTCTTGGCTTGAACCTCCATAATGGCGTCCATGAAATCCTCGTGAGTAACCATAGTCGCTTCTCTTCTTAAAGCGATCATGCCCTAGAAAATGACATTAAATATTTTAGCAAACATTCATATTGGATGGACATAATACTATCACAAAATAATTTCTTACAGCTTCGACGCAAACTGCTTTGCACTGGGCACCGTTGAAGTCATCAGTTGAGCGAGAAAGTTCTTCGAAATTAACGTCAGGACTAAAGCGGAAATATCGGATGTCAATTTACGAAAACGTAAGCAATTTTTTTCCTCTCATATTAAGAGTCTATTCCATACCTTATATTCATTTTTCGGGAGTGGATTTGCATGATACGTGCCCTAGCCTCCTCGTTCGGGTGTGGGAATTCAATTTTACGATCTAAACGTCCAGATCTTAACAAAGCAGGGTCTAAAATATCTACTCTGTTCGTAGCGGCTATAACCTGATGTAATTAAATTAATATCTTGTATCACGGTGTAAAAAAGTACTCTCCGATAACTATAAAACAATGCCAAAATTTACCTTGATGTCAGAATTTGAACTAAATCCGTCTAGTTGATTAAGCAACTCCAACATGGTACGTTGCACTTCTCTGTCACCCGCTTTCTCGCTATCAAATCGCTTGGTACCTAGGAAAATAAAACTTAAAATTCGTTTATGATTTTAAGAAAATTTCCCAATAATTAACAGATTGCTTTTACAAACCTATAGCGTCCAACTCGTCGATGAAAATAATAGCGGGTGCCTTTTCCTTGGCAAGAGCAAAAGCATCCCGCACCAATTTTGCGCCGTCACCGATAAACATCTGCACCAACTGAGGTCCGGCGAGTTTCAAAAATGTGGATTTTGTCTGTGCGGCGCAAGCACGAGCCAACAGTGTTTTTCCGGTGCCGGGAGGACCGTACAGAAGAACCCCCTTGGGTGGCTGGATTCCAAGATTGGCAAAACGTTCCTTGTGGGTCATCGGTAAGACTACGGCTTCAATTAGCTACGATTATAATAACAGTAATAGTTTTAATCGAACGATCATTGAACCGGATCGACGTCGATAGGTCATTGGGGAGTTTTAGCGACCTCCTGTATCTGTTTGTCCAAGCCTCCGATGTCGCTGTACTGCTCAGTCGGTCGTTCGTCCACTTCCATGGCTTTAACACGAGAGTCGTACCTTGAAATAACGGCAGAAATTACGTTAATCTTAATTACACCACTTGGCAATCGAACACTTAAGATTAAACATATTTTTAAGATGCAGCCAATTCTGCTATAATGCAAAATTTACTAATTTACGAACTTACTCGGCAGGCAATGTTTCCAAGATGAGATACGAATCCTTATTCACGCCCTAAAATGAAAACTCGAATATTTAATGACCGGTGCTAGGGTTGTAAATGATATTCATTCATAATAACAAAACACTAACAACAAGATCTCCCGGTTTCAGTTTTTCTGGATCGACGAGACCGATGACGGGAAGGAAATAAGTTTGCCTAGTCGAAGTCTTGATTACGGCGCATTTCCCTTTGCGCAGAGAATCAAGGTCCATGTTAGCACCGTCTTCTTCGGCAAATTCCTGAGGATCCACATCTAACAGCTGTAAAATAGGTAAAGAATTTAAACAATTTTTTTTTTGGAGAAATGCAAAATTTTAAATGAAATTATTCGACTGCCGACTCACCTCGATAACGTTTGACACCAAATAAGGAAGGGTCTTGTTGACTTTAATTTTTTCACTGTTTTCCTTTATTTTGTCCTTTTGAGCCGTGAGTTCGTGAGATATTCTCATAATCTCACTTTTCATTATCTAGAGAAATAAAAGGTAAAAAATAATCGTCTTGACATCGACAACTACACTTTTCTCACAGACTCAATTTTCTTTGTTTAGTTTTGTTGTGATATTTAATAACAGCTGTAAACGAGACAAACCTTGATCTCATTGTCCAAAAGTCGTGTTCTACTGACGATTTCGTCAGTTGACATACGCAAAACCTCCTCCGCCAAAGCTTCCTAAAAATTAATAAGATTTTAAAATATTAAATATCAAAATGTATAGACGAAACAACATTAATAAATGGATTAATCAGATTTGGAACGTTCTAAAATTCAAAAACACCCGACTTTGAAATCGATAATAAGACTGTTTCGAAAAGTGAACACAAGAAATCTTTATGATTTACAGTAAATTATTTATTTTAATATAAAATGAATATTACGAAATTATTTTTAGTTGAATAAAAACCGGTCAAAAGTTGCAAATCATGATGTCATTAACCTTAGCGTCGCTGTTTCGACACCAAAATTCGCATAAAAATGCAATTTCTAACGCGGCAACTGATGAGAATAACTCGAATATATATTCAAGTGTGATATTCACTATTTGAAATAACTTAAAAGCACTTAATAAAATGAATTTACCTCGCAATCCTCCCAAATATCTTTATCTTCGAGCGTTGTGGCCGCCATGTTTTCAATATCTTGTCAAAGTAATAACAACGTTGTTATTCAAGTATTTTGCTTGAGTGTCACAACTATATAGGCAATGTCAGTGAGCTTAATGGCACTCGATATAAAATTCATTAACTGATCACAGCGCACCTAGTGGAAAATAGTTGCCGTTTTGCACTAAAAAGCAATTTTAACCAACCGCAGCCGATAGGGGCAGCACAATCGGCAGTTGGACGCTTGGAGATAACAGGCACGACACAACGTAAGCCGATTGCAGTACAAACAAAACAGCGGATTTATGTCGGCTATTAGCTTACTTCACGACGGCTGTCAGCTTCATTTCTGTTGACTTTTGGGGTTCGGCCATTTGCAAATGACAATGTTACATCGTCATAGGGAGTTTTCCAAATTTGTGGTACCGCTGGAAATACTTGATTTATTTCATATGTTGCTATTTTCGAAATAAATTTAATTTTAATATTAATATATTTAAATTATTAAATACTAAAACAATTTTAATATTTTTGACATTATTAAAATCCAAAATATGCAGTTAATAAATTTCTATTTTCAACGCCTGGAAATAAATAAAAGTGGGTTTTGGTATTTGGCAGCACTAGAGTATTCCATAATGGCGAATTGTGTTCTTTCGGAAGTTGTATATTTTTGTGCTATGTTTCGGTTTTGTTTGTGTTAAAAACAGTTTTATTTCGGTATGGATTTTGATTAAGACATGAAGATTTGTTCGTGGTAAGTTGAATTTTTAAATTTATATCCCGCAGCGCTTGGAAATAAACAACAACCCAGATATTAGAGCCACTAAAACGTACTGAAACGGTTGTTGGCATGCACCATGTTGGATATTTTGCTTTATATGACATGTAATCCTTTAAGTTTTTGTAAACCTAATTCTTTATTTTAGATTAAAATTCAAAAGGCAAATCATGTATTATACGCTCTTAGACGTTTCTTTTCTATATTAATATTGATTAATTGCTTAGATGGAAAGTCCCTTTTTTGAGGATTTTCGGATAGTACACTAGTCCTAGTTAACCACGCTGGTAACGAGTTGTTTGCATATTTTAAATAAGCAACGACCGTTTTTTTTTTCTTCTACAGATATTTAGATCACCATGAGTTGAATGGTTATGTCTTGTTCGAAAAGCAGTCTGGAAGCTGCTGCTGAAGCAGCAGCTCGCGTGAATGCTATGCTAATAGCGAAAGGGAAACTGAAATTGCCTCCAAACAACAACAAAGTTAACAAGGCTGGTGGAAATGTGAGTTTTTTATTGCTCTTTACTCCAATCATATCTTTTTACGGGATTTAGCAAGGTGAGATGAAGCAAAAATTGCTGCGACCTTGATTTATCCCACCTTTTCTTCATCCTCGCTGTTTTTTTTTACTTAGCTGTGTAATTAAGGGTTAATGTTTAACGCCTGCTAATCTGATGACCCGATATTAAACTTGTACTGTATTTCATAATCATTTACATATGGGGCTGAGTTGGGTGGTTTCATGGGTTGGCTATTCTCTCAGGATGGCTTTTCACTATTGCTTTCAAGCAGATGTAGGGTTTGTTACTCTAAATCTACTGTGGTGATGCTTCATTTGGCCTATTTTCATGGGTGAGGGGGCCATAAAATAAACCCCGATGAGCGACTGAAAAGAAGACTAATAATTACTTAAGGAATAGTTTCTTTAAAAATCAGATGCGACCGTGCCCTTTCCTATTTTCTAGTTCGTCCTGTTTCCGCGTTTCACTTACTCCAAAATCCATTTAGATTATGGGGTTGATGGTCGCTGAATAAACACTAAAAGCTTACGAACTTTCATCTCCATCCCGGAGTTTTCTTATAAATTCTTTCTTCTGTTATTCAAAAACCGCATTTTGAATGAACCGTGTTTTGGGGTTAAAAAATAGATGTTTTGGGTCACCTTATCAGTTTTTAATATTCATCCCGAAGATCTGTATCAATCATCCCGCACTATTTTAAAGCTCTGACATGGATTTTTTTTCTACTGATAGATAATGAACAGAACCGTAACTGATTGCATGATATGACTTGCGCACTGGCTCTTGAACTAGCCTTGATTTTTAATCTGGCCTTCAAAAATCTGCTTCTCATGACCTATTTTTGAACTATTTTGATTTTATTATTTTTATGCATTTACTCATGCAATTTTATCGAAATAAATTGTCATCCTTAATGGTTGTACGATTTACCATAGCAATTCTTCGATCAAATGTACATACTTGTTCATTTTCATAAATTGGGTAATTTGCAATTTATGCATTCTGATTGAGATTTTGCCAGATTCCCTAAAAATCGACTATGTTAGTGCTATGACCTTGCTACGTGTAACGTGCTACCTTGACTTGCTATATCCTCACAACGAAAAACCTACAGTACCTGACCTACAAATGTTCATTAGTCTATGGCACTCGTTAAACAAAGTGCTAATAAAGTTATAAATCTTGTCCTCATCTAGATCGTTACTGGATTGAAAACAACAGGTGATTTATTTACTGCTGAAGTTGAAATCAACGATGCCCCACTTTCAGCGAGGAATATGCTCACACGCGGTGTGACGCAGGATGAGGTAGGATACTCTTCTAAGTTGCTTAACTATACCCAAATCCATTAAATTAATCTAAGGTTTTTAATTAATTCTTTCGTTTCCTTCGATTATTAAGATAAACAAATACAGTGGTGCTGCAGTCTCAACTCGTGGTCGTTATATGACATTTGAAGATAGGGCAAAGAATGCTAAGTTAGTTGATTTAAAGATATTAAATCTAATAGATCCATTTTTTGTTACTTACGCTAATGAGATTACATTGAATTTTATAGTGAGAGACCTCTTTACCTGCACATACAAGCATCTACAAAAGAAGCCGTTGACTGTAAGTTCACAGTTTAGTTGCCTGTTTGTATCCTCAATCTCGAGCTTTTAATGCCTTGTCAATAATCTCGTAATTTGCGAGATTGATATGTTTTTGAACGTTGGAATGTTCAACACTCTTATATTGATGTTCATTTTTAGTGGCTGTGGAAAAAATCCATAAAATTATCGAACAACACTTAAAGTCTACCGGGTCTACGATTAAGTGGTCGAGAACAGCCACAACGGTCAGATCGGGACCGAACAGTTCTAGCCCTCCCCCTCTGATGTCCATCAACACGGACACCCTTTCTTCCGGGGTGAGAACATAATGTTGTTTGTTCGCAAGTTGAAAATGTTGGTTTGAAACTTGGAAATGACTAATCCTCATCGCGCTCTTTTTGCTTTTTAATTTTCAGCAAGCCTACGTCCAAGATAAAATTTTTGTAGGGCTTGAAAATACGCCGGTGGCTTTTCAACTGAAGGAAAAGATTGTGGGACCAGGGGTAAGTGTTGTTTTGAGTTTAAAATTGCGGTTTCTTTGCGTATTTCCTAAACGAAACTTTCTTTCGAAACTTAGGAGTCCTATTTGCAACACATACGAACGGAAACTGGTGCCAATGTTTTTCTCAAAGGAAAAGGATCCGGGTATCTGGAACCGGCATCGGGAAGAGAAGCTTTCGAACCTTTGCACATTCATTTAACGTAAGATTTTCGTAATTCTTGCCGGGAACGACGTGGAAAATATTCTCGTGCTAATTTCGTTAACTTTACAATTAGGCATCCTAAAGAAAAGGGTCTTATTGCCGCGAAAGAACTTGCCATTAATCTTATCCAGACGGTATGTTTGGTTTATTGCAACAGCAATCATCCCGTACTATTGCCGCACGCTTCAATGCCTAATTCTCCCACTTCTACCTTTTAGGTTCAGCAGGAGTATGCACAATGGCAGCAACAACAAACGCTAACAGTGTTGACCATCCAAAGCCAACAGTCTGCACTCGGTGCCCAGCAAGGTATTAATTTACGTCCACGATACACGTGCACATTTTTGGTTTATACGCCGGAGAGTTCAGAAGGTGAAAGCCACACAAGTCCTGTGCTTCTGCCGATACTGCTCCCCGAGATTAAATTCAGAGCCGTGAGAACAGTCTGCGTCTTCTTAGTTACGGGACGCAGGCTACATTATGGCTTACAATGCCGTCGATAATGTTGGCATTCACTTTGGCAGAAGCCATGTTTTTAATACTTGTTAATGTTATCAACAGCTGCCTTGCAACAGAGCTTGCAACAGCAGGTGGGACTGATGACTGCGGGTACTTTGGGAATCGGCGTTGCCCAGGATGCAGTCGCCGCACTCGGAGTGGCGCAGAATCATTTGCAGGCTTCGTCTTTGCAAGTTGGAGGTTTGTAGATGTTCAAGAAACTTATAGAATTAACATCTTTATTTGCCAGAATAATAGATAACGTGAGAAAATGTCAAGTTTGCACGAGGATTTCAGTTTTACTTGAGTTGAAATCATTATACGTCTTTCGATACCCTACTGGGTCGGCTTTCCTCACTGTGGTTTTCCAGCAATAATTCCTAAGCAAAGGAGTGTTTTTCTATATTATCAGGCTTGAATGCAGCTACTGTAGCCACGAGCATCCCTGCCTTTTTACCGACGTCCTTGTCGACTTCGTTGACCACATCTATGCCCAGCATTTTGACTACTAATGCAGGTGAGTCTTTACGCAGAAGCCGTTAATATTTGTGTTCGGATAAACTTGCACAAGTTCAGATGTTCAGTAACGAAAGACTCGCATTAAGAGGTTCTTCTGTATTTCTTATCGGTACTGCGCATGTTTTATTTAAATGCCGGAGAGTTAAAGAAGGTGAAAGCGACCGAAGTCTCGCGCTTTCGCCGATACTGCTCTCCAAGATTAAATTCAGAGCCGTGAAAACAGTCTGCGTTTTACTATTTACAAAACGCAGTCTACATCATGGCCCACATTGCTATCGATGATAATGTCGATACGTGCATTCAAAAGTGAAACGACGTTATGTTACAAGCTACTGCTTTCATTTCTTTCAAGGCGGTCAGCTGCATTTGGTTCAAGGCCAGATGTTGTCCCAGGCAGGAGGCGTTCCAACTCTCGTCGGTCACACTCAGCCCCTGCAGGGCACGGCCACCACGGCCAACGTCAGCATCCTCCCCCAGGCCTCTCAGGTGGTGTACACGCCGTCTTTCCAGCAACAGGTGCAGACCAGCCAGGCCATGGTGCAGGCCACGCAGGCCATCCTGACCAGCCAGGCGCAGATGGCGGCAGCAACGCAGCAGCACCCCTTCTCCCAAGTGGCCTTGCAGACCCACGCCCAGGCGGCCGTCGCCCAACAGCAGGCAGGGGTCGCTCCCACCACCTTCTACTTCGTGTCGCAAGCCCCGCTGCCCAGCACCGGATTCAGCATCGCCAACAGCCCTTCGGCTGCTGTCCAGCTGCACGTCGATGCCCAAGCTCAGGCCCAGGCCCAGGCGCAAGCCCAGGTGCAGGCTCAGGCGCAAGCCCAGGTGCAGGCTCAGGCGCAAGCTCAGGTGCAGGCTTTGGCGCAAGCGCAGGTCCAGGCTGCTCAGGCGCAACAGCAGAGCCAGAATCAAGCGAGGGTGTTGCAGCAGGTGGCGAACGTACCGTCCGCAGGACCCTCTTTGGTTGCCGCATACCCGTTTCAGGTTAGTTTAAAGTCATTACGGGCTCGGCGATGCGACGCACGGATCCGGGGAGGGGAATAAACGTTAGTAACTTGTATGCTTCGTAGTTTTCACAGGTGACGAACGTGACCGCATCCACGCATACAACTCCGTCGGCGGTCACTTATCCTCATTATCGGACACAGGGTGAGGTCTTGGCGGGCCAGAAGAGGAAATTTCAGGAAGAAGCTCAGATCCGTGAAAGTTATCTGGTTAGTTCTTCAGCTATTGTATCGAATCTCACTTATGGTCACTTACGTCCCTTGAAAAACTATTACCGTATTTATCGAGGGTTGTCCTTCCCGAAAACTGTCCAGTACAGTGGAACCTCGCTTAACGAGCACCTCGCATAACGAGTCATTCGCATAACGAGCAATATAAATTTTTAAAAAATGCCTCGCTTAACGAGCGTTTGTTTCGCATAACGAGTGACGTG
>JAUJYV010002071.1:0-14010 GCA_033995625.1 Ophyiulus pilosus
TAATTGGCTTCGTTATTTGCATAGTTTCAAAGTGCATTTAGACGAAGCAATTGAAAGGGTCATTACAGGGTGACCTAGTCTTTTTAATTGGCGCTGAATGTGTAATTGGCTGTTTGTTGCTGCAACGTGGAAATTAAGATTGCCAGTGGGTTGTTCAACTACCAATTTCCCATCCTGTATATCTGAGCAAGTACCCCCTACATAGCCACACTAACTTTTACCCGCTGTTTTTCCAATATACTTAGCATTAACATTCCAGCTAATTTGCATTCTGGAGCAATTGAAAGTAGCGTGTAAGCCGACGGATTCCTTCATTAATCTGAGAACGACTCGCTTTAATTAGCTGCTATTTTATACAAAACTATTCTTTTAATTAATTGATAGATATCTTGGAATTAAGGCTTTTGAACAGTTGCCAAAAATGAGGAAACAATTTGTGACTTAACGTTTACTGTATTACTATCTAGCAAAAAACTAAAAAAATTACAATTTTTATATTTTCATATGATGTCTTTTGTGTTACCATCTAGACAAAATCTTACGTACACAAATTTAACTTGTCAAATAAATGATACAAATTCTATTCCATGATAAACTGAATTTACATACATAATGACAATTCAAAACTATATTCCTCAAATAGCATCCCTTGCAAATTATTGCAACTACAGTCACGTGTACAATCTCCTTTCAAATTGCTGAAGATCGTCATTGAGCTCTTTCTTTATCGTCATATTATTAGGTTGTCTAAAAGCATAATTGAATTTCTAGCATCCCAGTCAAGTTTCGTATTAGTTGTTATCATAATGATGAATTACTACCTGATGAACCGGTCATATTTCTGCGCACCACATGTCTATCTTCAAGATTTTCTGGTTTCCTTCACAATTAAGTCAACAAAAGCACTTCGAATGAGATTCCAATGCGCCTTTTCTTATAAATAATGGTTACGTAAAGCTTTAGGAATGTGAACGCAGATCATAGTCCATGTAGACTTAAGCTAGACAAAAGGAAAACTCGCAATCATCCGTAAAGAGGATTTGCCTACAGGGTGTGTTGAAAGTTAAAATCCATTGTTGAGAAAGTGAAAATACCAAGTGGAGCATCGAACTGATATTTGAGTAACATTCTGTATACTTGAACAACAATCACGGTTACTTGAAACTGCTGTATCATTTTCTCCGTTTATGATTTCATCTCATTTTCACACGAGTTCCTTCAAGGTGTTTGACGCACCTTGTAACTTCGAAATCCGTATATTCACAACCGTATATCATTTAAGAGACAAACTCCCTGCTTATGAGCTTTATCCTGTGCAAAGACCCGATAGTGTGCGGTCTGAGAATTTTCATTAGGCCTAATGAAAAACAAGCAATGCCATACTTTCAGTCAGGATTTCCACTCATTAAAACGCAATTTGCATTTTTAATATTAATTCCTGGAGGGGAAAAGGGTTTTACACTTTGGAAATACAGCGCCGTCTCACCGAACGATTTTGGATGTAATTTAGTGGCACTGTAGCACATAAATAAATAAACAAAAACCCCACGTTCGCACGATAACTAGGAATAAATTATCTTTGCAGCCCTTCACGTAGTAAAAAGCAGGAAGGCGTGAAATATCAAGAGGTCAAAGGTGAATGACACGTGCACCATTCGACGTATCAAGGCCACAATGGAATATTCACATTATAATGGAACATGTTAAGTTGTTAACATTCAAGTACATGTTCCAAGACTGTACACAGGTGACACAGGAGACAGGTGACACAGAGGATGACACACATAAAACAAGCAATACCTGCGGAATTATAATTATCAGAAAGGATACAACAAGTTTCATCTTTCACCCTTTGTTATTCTAAACCAACTGAACTTCTATTGGTGTAAACAAAACTTTCCCCAACATATTCACTAATCGGTGCAAATATTTTATAAAAAATCGAAGACCTCCAATTATCAAATAGTATTTTTCAACCGTTCAACGATTAAAATTGCGATATTTAAGAACGCCCACATCTGTATATAAACATTTACTAAGTGTCATTCTGGTGGTTCATTTTAACTAAGTTTGGTATAAACTACTAAATGAATTTCCTCGCAAAGGTTTTATTTTTTACTTCCCACATATAGTACATGAACGTTAGTTTCAATACATGTGTATTTAGCTAATACGGTTTCCTTAAGCAACTTAATAATTTTACACATTCCTCAACATTTCTAGAATACTCCACAGCCATTTAGAAGAAAACACACAAAAACATAAATTCCACTAAAATAGCTCAGAGATGTGGGAATACTTGCAGCTACAGCAATGCTTAATCATAAAGCCGATGTGAAAACTACGTGTGAACATCACAATAGAAAAATTACCAAAATGTAAAAATCTGGATACCATAAAATATTGTTACAAACTAAAAATATCAAATATTAAAGCATTAATAGGAGTACAGCACATCATAATATAAATTACTGTATATATTTTTTCTGTAACATGTTCTTATTTATATTGCTTGCCAAGATTTAACTTGAACTGTTACATTTACTATACGTACTGGAAATACATATTTTAGTTTTTAAGTTTAACAACTCGTCCACTAATATCCTATATATCTAAACTCGCACAAATATTGATTGCAAAACCGTTAAGAAATAAAACAGCTATTAAATATTGTCAATACTATTCAGTCTTACTAGAATATAATCAACACCATCAGAACCTGCAATTTTTGAAAATAATCAGTCCATTATTTCGTCAAATATACGTGGCGTCTTTAGCGGATCTTGTTAAAACTTGTTAACCATTTGAAATAAAGTAATTATCCACCTTTGAAGACTGGATTTACCTGCTGTAATAAAAAAATACTTGAGATGCAACACAATTTCTACCCACGTTTACATTATTACCTTTGCTCACTTTTCCTATGGCAACGCACATTCTTTCGCTTATCCCAGCCATTAAGCCTAGTCAAATTAAGCCCTATCCAAATGAAATCTTCTCCCCGCATAAGCTTGGTTAGACTTATCTCACATTTCCTTAGCAGGCAAACATTAAGACATACGCGTGAACCTCAGAACCAGGGAAGGTTTTCTTATTAATATTGTCACCGTAATTATATTGCGCAGTGGCGATATCCCACGCAATAGCCATAAAAGGGGCTGGCTACATAAAAATTTATTCCCAGGTTTCGTGTCAGGGCCGGCAAAACCTAAGAGTCTACCAGCAATTTACAGTGAAGTACTATACTACACGGGAACCCTATCAAAACTAGGGTAATTGAACAGGACTTTCAGGCACAAATTCGCAAGCAGTTCATAGTTGAATGACAGCAATGATTCGACAAAGTGAATGCATGGCATTGGGCACATTGACCCGTCACCCGGGTCAACGAGGTACAGAAATAGAAGTGTTGTAGAAAACAAAACTGGACATGTCTGAGGGTCTCTCATTAAGAATTAAGCCTTATAGTTTCATATAACATTTTTAAACTTTAGGCATACACAAAATGGCGCTAAAATTGTCATGGCATATCATACGTATTTGTTAACATTATAATATAACAGCGTTTCAATTTAATTGATGGTATTGTAAATAATATAGAGGTTGTATGTCTTTGTCACGAAAATGTAATTAAATAGATAATATAGCATTCGATTTGCGTAGTTGAGTTTATCTATTTAATATATTCTCAAATCCTGCCTGAATAGACATTTTACGTATATATTATTTTCATAGCGCTCCCATTCCCGCCAATAGCGTTGCACATTCCCATATGTTCTTGCATGTTAGTAGGCCGCAGGTGGGTCTGAATGTTATGTTTAGTAACAAGCTATAGAAATAATAATTAATATTGCAACAGAATGCAGTTTTAATTGGCAAAGTATTCGATATTAACTTTTGAAAAATTAACATTGTTTAATGGCATGATCTAGGAATGACATATATTATGCCTATGGTATTCCTAGAACATTCCAGCCGCCGCAGGCTGTTCAGCTATCTCTTTGAAGGTACCTATACGTATTAGCTTGTAAACTAGAACAGTCTATCGATTTTACAACTTCAAAATTTGACATAGTATGTGACCAACATCGAGCAACACTGTAGAATTCAATTTTACATCTTTGAGCAATTTGCCCTTATTGTATGAAATTTCCTAATGGTAGTAACAGTAATGGTAACACACCTTAGGCAGATCGACGGAAAAGGTTTTACAGTAACACGTGACTTGAAAATGATCCATGAACCAAAGTTTGATCATCGGTCAAGCCTCTTCCGTTGATCCCCATGGCGAGACAACACGGTCCATTCCAATTAATATACAAAAATAAACGGGACACTCACAGTTACGAATTCCACTGCTATCATGATGGTCGAACGGGCCGAGACAGCGGTCAAGACACACGAAGAAGCGTGACACAATTCATCAAATATGACCGAGGGTTGCGAGTTTGCATTTGGAGCAGGCTTAGCGAATGAAGACACTTTGTACTGAGGCAATAAAATAAAAATCGTTTCCTTTGTTTAGGTGGACACTCAACAATTCGTAGAAGGACACATGGAGCAGAGGAGGGATTGAAAAATTAACGGAAATGGATGAGGGGATAGTGGAGTGTGATGACTATGTTGAGGGGGCAATCGCATAACACATTGGTTTTCTTGGACACCCCAAAGTTTCAAGTTTCGCACACAAAAAAACTTGTGGTCAATCGAAGGTTGGCCTTATATGTAGAACCAATCAAAGATGTCACTAGGTCCAAGGACCTTCGACTGTAAAAAAAACAGTCTTCAAGGGGGTTTAACGACACCTTTAATGGAAACAGCTTCCCTTTGATGTACACACCTGCCGCATTCCGCAACACAATGTGAGCTGGCTAATAACTACAATTATTAAGCGTCTTAATGGGCGAGGGGTCGTTATTGGAAGAAGATCAATTAAGAAATAGCGAAAAACTAGCAATGATACGACGACCGACAAAGCTGAAAATCCGTTTCGATTCTGAATAATCCAACTCGATGTACTATAAGGTATGCAGTGACACTGGTGAATATCCCCCAAAAATGTGCACTTTCACCTGTCTCGTCTTGTTCAGCAAGTGGCAAAAATGTTGGCTTTGGCGGCGGCCAGACTTGATTGACCGCCTACGAGAGAGAAAAAAAGCACGTGATGCCAGCTCCCTCTGTGGGGGGTGTTCACCAGACCCTCGTGGTCCAGGTCATTTTTCTTAACTTTTGCGCGCACCCAAAAAATGGTAATTTTTCCTACGTCACGTGGAAAAGCCAAACGATGAAATTAACTATGAGCTGTGACAGTGTCGTCACTTGAAGAAAATCACAAGTTTGATCACCGTCCTGAAGAGTCCTCTGAAGGAACTTCAGCTTTATCCCAACGTCGCTTCAACTTCGAAGTTTAATCCAAAGGAATAAAATTTGGGTTTAATAACCCTACAAAAATGTGGACCAAATGGCACAAAACATGTGGTAGATACGACGAAATCAAGGAGATTATAATCCAAATTCACTCCATGGAAGTTCTGCTGTCAGTCAACTGAATGGACAACTTGTGTCGATTTTTTGCAGCATTTAGGAAGCACGTGTTTTCCCTGCCTCGAAGCGGTTGTCCACGTGATGGTTGCTGCCTCGGCCGTCGTTAAAAAGCTTCGGTCCAGGGCAAGGTGGTAGGCGTAAAGCGAATCACTCGAGTGCTCTCCTAAAAGTGAGCAGGTGGATCCAGGTGCTACTGCCTTTTAAATTTTGGGAAAATTGAGGAGGTAGAGGCAAGCGCACTTTAAACTCGTTTTAAAACGCCCGTACCATGCGTGGCATGCTGATAAGATGTGATAAGAAACGATTATACAACTGCAGGGGCCAGTTGGCACGCTGCGTGCCAAGAGACAGTAAATGAGTACATGTACCCGTGCCGCGTCTTCTCTGAAAATAGCCTGCGACACCCATGATGCCAACCATTGCATTGACCTCACTTTGTTACCCTCCACCCTCACTCTCGCCAATAAACAACGGCCTTTTAATAAAGGAGACAGTGGTATACCAAGCCATGCTTAGTTCCGCTACCTTTGTTCACCTTGTATGATTTACTTCCGGTGCCCCTCTTCTCTTTTGTCTCATTTGCTTTCCAAATGTTGTTGTTTTTTATTTTGGTCAAAACACTGAAATAGTCCAGTGTTGAATCATAAAACTAATCTAATCATCGATCCTTGACCGCACAGTGCTAGATTGGCGTCAAGTTGAAGGAAACACGGGGTCATATTTGGTCATATAGGACGAATTTGACAAAAAAAAAACTTCTATTCATAGCAAATTTTGAAAATTACCCTGAAAACAGGTTTCTTTATTAATAGTAATTTACTAGAAATCCTGTCGTTTGTTGAAATTTATGTCAGTCATTGAAAAGTACAAGAGATTTTTTTACTAGTTTTATATTGTTAACACAAAAAAGTTTACTAAACTACATTATATGTAGAGGTACAATTTTCATCCAAAATTTGCAAGGCCAATCCTGCAGGCATCAACTTTGTAGAATGCCATCTGTTGAATATCGTGTACATATATGTACGTATTGAATTACATTTAAGTTTCATTGAATATTTCAGAATCAAAATCAGTTTGCAGGTATTAAGTTCATTTTCAATCAACTTATTTTTTTAATGTACCACACAAAAATTTCCGATTATTGAATTGTTTCAGATCTTGAGGTATTAGAGAATGCACTTGCAAAAATGTTGGAATGCAGTGAGCTTTTGTTTTGGTAATGAGTCATTTTTTTGCAACCTCCAAATGAGAACTTTTACTCCTTTATTTGTACCTTTATGTAGAAGAAAATAGAAAGCAATATTTGCTTGACATAGTTTCAAGCTGCTTCAGTACCTACCCCCTACAATAGCTCAATTTAATTCAACCTTATTTTATATGCATGTACATATATTTAAGTTAAAACGCAAATGCCACATGTATTTATATGATAGCATGCTGATAATAACTATAGGAAATCCCATGTCAAAATTTTGAGGAAAGAGGCCAGTGAAAAATGATGGCTTTTTAACCAAATTAATACAGAAGCATACATACAGCAAGGTGTCGATGCCAATCCCAATATAAAACTTGCCTCCTAAAAAATTAATATTATCGAAGGGTATACAAAGGAAAAAGATAAACAACACTGTATAAACAAGTTCTGTCAATGATCAAATAAAGAGTTATGCAATAAGCAGAAGCTATACATTGGCCAACAGTCAGGGTCCTGATGTAGAATGCCTATCCATTACCACCATAGAAACAGAGTGGCAAAGGCGCATAAAGAGGGCAATAAGTAAAACTTCAAATTAAATTTATCACATTAATATCAGTGTATATGATAACCCAAAAACAATCAACAAAATTTATCATTTGCCACGCACAAAGCTTTCCAAAAAAAACAAAGAAAAAAAAACAAGCATAGTTTGGACCAACACCTTCCTTAACTTAATTTATTTGGAATGAAAAGAGGAAAGAGAATGGTGTTTTTGTCAGTCAATATTTATTTTTAATTTTCTCACAAATGTTAACGGTATGTTCATGTAATCAAACATAAGGTTATGCAATTCGATTTAAGCACAGATTATCAGGATGGCAATGTTAGAACAATTCTTGAGTTTGTAATTTTCACTACCTTATAAAGAGGATTTGACAATTTACTGGAATTAGATCACTACAATATACAATTATAAATCATCTCATAGACTAACATGTGTTTGAAGTTATTTTATATTGCAATAGATATAAGTTTATTGAAGTAATAATTTTCAAATTTTAAAGTTCTTTTAACGGCATTCTAAGACGAGTAAGAAGATACTGCAAAATACAAGCTTAAGGTCGTTTATGAACGAGCATGATATGTGTAGATACTAGCTAATAAAACCAAAACGCCTTTGTTCCACCCTTTTTTTTTTCCAGCCGTTACCATGTGATTAAGCTACTTTAAATCTCAATACCATGAATTGCACGCATATGCTCGATTAGTATTATCACATTATTATTAATGGGAATTTTATATTCCGAAGTTCCCTCCCAAAAAACGCCGTTGTCTTTATCTCTTATCAAAGCGAAATTTGTTTGTGGCATTGCAATCTCTCCCAACCCAATCTGTCCCCCATTATCAAACAACTTCCAAGCATGCAAGCAGCAACAAAAAAAGGAGAACAATAACAATTTAAAATTTCAAAAAAAAAAATTCAAAAAACTAATAATAAGGACAAGAGAATGAGAGAGATAGAGAGTGGCTGCGAGTCATAACCGGTGTTACCAGTATCGGAATGGGGTCGACTATTCGTTAAAGCGCCCCCCTCGTCTCTCAAAAGTGTTACCTGGAATTTGCATGTGTGCAGCCTTAATTCAATGTCAAACGAGAAAAAAAGCACCTTAAAAGTTGTTACACGAATAATTTGAGTTGGAAAACCCTTGCACCTGTCTCCAGAATTGTCTGTGAATAAAATTGAATACCTCGGCTAGTCTAACTCGTTGAGGCGAATAATAGTCCTACATCATTGTCAGTGCCTTTACTAGCAATGGTATACAATGGGCTTTCGCTAATCTTAATATTTATGAATAAAAGTTAGCTTAATGGGACTATTACAATAAACAAATAAATCATAACTGCTACTCTAGCCATTGCAATGTTAAATAATCTTTTTCATAGACTCGACCTCAAACTGATAGCACAACCAACATTACATTCCTGTAAACTCAAAAAAGCATGCAATAACAAATGTATTATTTTACTTTTAATTGTAATAGAGCAATGATCCAATTTATCTATCCTTGTTGAAGCGGGGATAATAACTATATACATTATAAATTGCAACATTTATTCGAAGCATTCCTATTGATTTTGAGCTCTGCACATACTGGTAAAATATGGTTTCCTAACACTAATTTTAAATTGCATGTATAGGTTCAATACCCTGTGTAATCTAAAAACGAAGCTAGAAAAATGAATATTAATATTGGTTGTTTCCAATTGTTTTAAATAGACATTTTATCAAATTTATTTTATCCTTTGTAAATAGTTTTTTTTAAAATTTCTAACAATTTTGAGATTTCATGTTAAATTACTTATTTTGAGCACCAGTATATGAGCAACTTGAAAAAAAAATTGTCTCATCGTAATAAATTCAACCTGTGCATTTGTCAAAGATGAGAGGAAAATCTCTTGCTCCTCACCAAATTAAATTGGTTGCAAGTTTATTGAGGCAAGTCATTATCGTTTCTCGGCTTCTCGGTATTTTATTCCAACAGATTTCCACTTGTATTAATGATGCGCTTATGTCATAGAAAAACCCAACAAGATAAGAATTTTGAAAAAAAAAAATTTTACTTCTACTACTACAAAATAGCCCTAGCTCAGCTGTAGACTGTAAGGAAGGTTGTATTTTTTCTGCAAACGTTTCAATAGCTGTAGAGTGTAAACCATTCAGAATAACGTAACTTCAGCTTTATGAACAACTAATTTCCAAAAATACGATTATCATCACAATATGGAGTCACTATGTTGGATTCTATAGTATGTGTAAAGATACGAGAAAAATACATTCAATAAATTTTATTTATTTTTTTCTAAACTTTAAAACTTATTATTAAAATAATTTAAATAAGCTACATTATTGAAATTTTTGTAAATATTCACACAAAAAAAAAAGACAAAAACAGATTTGTTTTCGATTTATATATTATGCTAATCTGAATTTTTTTTTTTGCATATATAACCTATATGCAATGTATGTAGTTATGGTATACGAAATGCTTAAAGTTGTTGTATTTGAAATGTCTTCATGGGAGCAAAACCGTGAGGAAGCTGTACCTGTGAGGGGAAATTGAGTTGTTAATAAAGGAGATTCACTCCGATGGGCATGGATGACTAATTTAGCAAAGTGTATAAAAAATATATTAGCTATGCACGAAAACTATATATACACACACAAGTAGAATAAAAATCCGAAGCACGTTGATTAAAAAGCCATCAAGCAGACAGCTTTTAGACGGGAAATTATTAAATCGCTGACATTTAAATATCATTCGATGCCTTTGTTTTGTAGACATATAAGAAATACAGACAAGAAGTCGGTTAATAAATTGCGAAACAATGAATCCGACAACCGGGAGTCATTCTTTATGACAGTGCAACCATTATCGGCGTCGTTATGTGCATTTATAATCTAGAAACAAGTAGGCTTAAGCCAATGTTAAGAGCATGGTTTCTTATAAACATCATTACAGATTGCAAAAACTTGGGGACGAGATGAGTGTGGAATGTAATTGCCGACAGTCAGAAGCTCAGTGGACCATTAAACAGGTTCTTGGGGTTTTCTCCAGATTGAAATACGAATGATGACTTCAATGTGTTGATAACACGCAAGATAAGTATGCAAAGGCAAAAAACCGACTCTGAATTCAATAAGACAATTGTGGTAGCTAAAATACACCCATGTCTGCAAAAATGGAGATTCACTTTAATGGAAATGCTTAAATACTGGTAAAAACTATCAAGGCGTACTATTGAAAATTAAAGTTATTCGAGCGAAAGCAAGAGAATGAAACATGAATGTGAAATGTTCATTATACTACGTAGTTAATGGTGCATATTTTTCGGTATCCGTACTTAATTTTGAAAGGTCAGCATGTGATGATAGTTATGGAGCTCCTTTAAATTAATAGAAATACAATAATTTCATGGTAGAATCCGTGTCATGGTCATTCAACAGCTTGTCTCCAGTCGTTAAGTAAAAAAAAATGCATGAAATGCAATAAAAATTCTCCATCTTAAACGAACTTTTGCAGCTCTGCAATCCGAGGCATTCTCTTTGACTAGATTAGTAATTGCAGAAATCAGGATAATGGTGACAGCATAACCGAAATGGTCGTTTTATTTGGTTATAAATATCTGTTTCCAACCTTGAAATTCATCATTGCTTCTGGATTTGCTCCAAATTTGGACTTTTCTTCGCATACGGGAAAAAAGAAATTTTCCCATAAAAACCAGGCGTAACAATGTCCTAGCTGAAAACGGCAAATTACTCCGCACGGCTATATACACAAAATGGGTGCCATCATCATTTCATATATTCATTTTCCTTTCTTGAGAGCTTATGCAACTCAATTATGCTAATGGAAGTGGGCCTAAAATGGATCCGGCTTTTTTTTTTTCCAATAAGCCTCCTCAAACACATTTCGTATAGCTCCTAAATGACTATGGCAGAAGGGAGCCGAAAAAGATGTGGCAAAGCCCAAAGGGTACAAGAAATGATGAACTCTAGCCAGGTATACCCGACCAATATGAAACCCAAAGGACACATAAGGCCCCTGAATTTCATATAGAAAAACTAATCGTTTTAATGAAATTTCTGATCAATACTTTTCAAATTATCCAATCAGAGATGCCAGTAGATGGTTGGCGCATGTAGGAAAGGAAACAAGCAAACATGTGGCATATGGGAAGGATATTAATACTGAAAAGGAGGAATGAAGAGGGGGCACTAGGGTTATTTAACACTACCGCATACAGTACAGTGCACAAGGAAATCAGAGTCATTCCATATCCACGTGGGTCTTCTTGTTGATTTGCAACATTTACATATTGCACATAACCGAAAGTGTCCCCTGATGAGTCCAACATGTGTGCACCATATGCGTCAGCATATGCGGTAATATAGGGTAATGAATATTAACATCCTTAATGACTACTGAGAGAATTTTTAAGTTGTTCAAGAGCTGGAATCCCTCTCTCAAAGTGCTCGTCTGAGGACAATTAATCTGGAAGCAGAAACGTGAATAGTTTGCGAGGAAAAGGAACTTGTCTGCAACAAACAACTTCAATCGAGTAACAACTTGTACGGCAGTTATTTTTTTTTAATAAGCCACCTAGTCTGTCTGCGAGTCATGCTATTCAATACAAAATAGTGTTTCGTGCCCCTACAAATGAAATTCATAAGACGTTAATCGTGGTCCATTCATTGCGATTAAAACGTGAATTTATTGAATATATTTCAACGTGAATTTAGAAAGATATTAAGTTCAATTAATAGTGTGTGAGTTTATGAAGCATTGCTGCATGCAAACACTTTGTGAGAGAAATGTTTAAAATATGCTGCAGATTTGTTACGCGTCGTACCATATCTTTAACATAATCCAGGAGTTACACAAACCAGGTGCTTGTTCAATGAGGGGTCCCATGGTTTTTTATTGTTTCGTTAAATAATTACAGTTTGCAAATGCAGTTTATTAGAGCTATCCTATAAGCATCATAACATGTGCATACAAAAGAAGCTATTCTGCGGATAAATAGTGGCTAGACAGGAGATTTTATGTTTTAATCATCAGCGGCAACTGGTTACATGTATCCTTGCTTTAATACAAGTGGTCGTTTACATTTATTAAATACATAAAATGAGTTCATTAGTAAACATCTGGTCGTATTCGACTCAGGATAAATATTTTTATGGGTGTATTCACCACTTGGAAGGTCCTTCGATTTTCTTACACTCAATTTCCTTCCTTTTTCTTTTCAAAATTTCCAATCCATAAAATAGGACTTAACAGCAGTGAAAGAAAACTGAAAGTAGGGACCGCAGAGCTATAGGAACTGATGGCACGACTAAACCTATGCATGTATTGGTAGTTGGGCTTCGTGATTGGTTTCCTATTAAATACCCTTCAATGAACCCGAATGCCTACAACAGGCACATATTTCCATTTTAACAACCTATTCAGATGAAAGTTTCAAGATGATGTTTATAAAATCTAACTATTTCAAGAGTTATGAGATTCTATAAATGGACTTTTCACGAAACCTTTTTTGGCATTCTCCCATACTATACTTTAGTATACTGTATAAGCATACAATAAAAGTGACACTGCTGAGATGTGCAAACTTTGATTAAGGCATTTTTGCAGTTTTCAAAATATATTGGAACTTATTCATGTTGCAAAATTATCCTAAATTATTTTTAGTTACAGATGTTTTACAGATTTTTTTTGATTTTTTTTGCAAAAGCTTTTATGAATGTGAAACTAAGTAATATTACTTTGGAATAAAGTAAAAAAATGATGTGATGATATGTGATGTTATTTTCATCAGGTTGCCTCTGCAAATAGTAATTTGGTGAATATAATGACTGATTCTAGAACCATACCCAAGCAAAAAATTGTACGCCCTAAATTGGCTGATAAAAAATGACGCTTTTTTGTGAACTACGTACTTTTCCAAAGTTTTTCGATGAGATGCTCGCTGTTGTATCTTTTGAAATGCGAAGATTTCTTTTTATGGGCATTTTTTTTGAATTTGGCAATACAGACTCAGACTCAAAGACGCAGGAAGTCAGCCCTTGTATCTTAGTTGCTAAATAATGCAAGGCAATAAAAAGTGTCCTATTGTTTTATTGTTTTCAATGGTAGCATTTGAAATACCAGATTGCAGGGACGAAAGACAGCTCGCAGTATCAATAATAGAGCCACACAACGGTAATGTTTAGCCCACCTGTGAACATCAAAACTGCCTCTGATCCATTTTCCCTATATTTTGCGCACTTTTTATATTGATATTTCCGTAGAATAGATGCTTAGTGCACGTTAGAAAAACGTCCTTAAAGATAGAATCATCTCGTTATTCGCCAGGCTTTAAACTTTTCTGGTTAAGTTCAAAAAATCCGCACTTTCTAAATGGCATCACAAAAATGAACTTAAGTCTCGCCAAACATCATCGAGTGTGTATTTTTCTTTATGGTAGACGATGAATATTTCATAATAGCCAATAACTTTTATAACATCATCCATTTCAGATTGAAAAAAAATCACGAAACGATATGGTTTCACATAACTTTGTCAGACTTAATTAAGACTGATTAAAAATATTATTTAATGTACATGATATGTTACTTGACTTTATATTCTAATCATGAATAATGCATGTAATCTGACATAACTGAAAAAGTTAAGTTGATCGATTTTAGTCGATACTGATAAAAT